>QYAP01000879.1:0-19948 GCA_003988905.1 Hymenotorrendiella dingleyae
TGAGCGTCATTGCGTTTCCCTTTCCTTTTAAATGTATTAGATACACATCGCATGGCTCAACCGGCCCTATCGATAGAAGAATCAATCAATCAATCAATATTAAATAGATTAACTACAATCATTTTATCTTTAAAACGATTTATATTATCATTTAAAATCATTACTTTTAATACTTTAAATACCTTTTTATAGTTCCTTTTATATTCGTTTTTTTCCAAATATTTTATACCTAATTCAGTTAATTTAGACTAATTTTAATCATTATAATATAAGAATCAATAAAAAAAGAAGAATTAGACTCGGATCATTAATATAAGATATATAATCACCCATTTCGAGAAAAATATTAGTACTTTTTTACTATTCTATATCATTAGAATACCTAATAAATTTTAACCCTTTAAATTATAACATAACTATTTTAAATATAAGATTTTAATTAAATCGATTTTAAAATTAATTTTAAATTAATTAAATCAAATTTAAACTCAATTTAGATTTTAAAATAAATTATTCAAAAATATTAATAATAGCCCCTTATTTAAACTATTTTTATACTAATAAGCTAATTTATAAGAAATAAATTATATAACCTAATAATCGAATTTTATAAAAACAAATTAGAATTCTATTATTAATATCTATTTTATAAATAAATAAAATAATAAAAAATAGATTTTTTAATATGATTTTATTTTTAATGATATTAGTTTTATTATAAAATACCCCTAGAAACTAAACGAGTTTTTATAAATTTATATCAATTCAGGAAGATTTAAAGATTTAACAATTAACTACAACAGAAAATAATTTTTCTGCTATAAAATTCCTTTTAATTTAATTTAATAAGGAATTAATCTTATACCAAAGGGTTTATATACTATAATTTTAATTAGATTTAATTTTAAATCCGGATTTAATTAGATTTAAATATTAAAATCTAATTTAAATCTTATAACTTAGAATCCCTTAATATTCCTTAAATTAGGACTATTTTTATTTAAAATTTATAAATAATACCCGATTTATAACTTTTATTCTATTCTAAAAGGAACAAAACCAAAAAATAAAACAAAAACAAGGTTTAAAATAACCCTTTTTACCGAAATAAAAACAAATATTCACTTCTCAGATAGAAACCGAATATAAAACTACTAAAATAGATTCTTTTATAATAATTTATTATTAAAACCTAGATTTATAATAACAATTCGTATTTACCACAACAAATTCTCGTATAATAAATCGAATTTAAATTATTTTTATTTAACTTTAATTAAAAGACTATTCAAAATCAAATAAATAATAAATGGTTATAATATATAATTATTTATTAATTAAATTTTAATTTTTTTTAATTATTAAATATTTAAAAAATGATTAAATCGATTAAAAATTAAATAAAATCGATTTAAAAATAATTATATTAATTTAAATATTCGGAAATTCTAATTACTATTTAATTCTTATATTTTTATACTTTTATTTATAGGGTATTATAAGGTATATATAGCCTTAAGCCCTTTAGCATAAGGATATATTAGTTATTTCTATTATAAAGCATATGATTATTTCTAATTATTTTTAAAGATTATAATTTATTTCTTTATTATAATTTAGTTTTAAGGATATGAGTTTATAGGTTAGAAAAGTCTTAAAATATTTGAAATTAGCCTAATCGGGATGGGAATATATTTAATAATATAATTCAGAAATTTTAAATTAAAAACCCATGTTTTTTTAGAGGTTTTTCGATGATTTTTTATTGAGTTTTCATTAAATTAATAAAATCGATTAAATTGGTACCTTAGGGGAAGAGGCGGGGGAGTGGTTACGGTGTCGACACCCCTAAAACGGTGTCAGGATCAAAACGGTGTTGAGAGGTAACACGGTATCGATTCTAATACGGTGTCGAGTACACCTTCGGTGCCAGCCAGCCAGCCAGCCAGCCAGCCAACTGCCTCTTCGCTCCTTCCTCCTAAGTGCCTGCCTGCCCGCCCGCCTACTACCTACCTGCCACTCTCACGATCCTACTTCCCACTTCATCCTTATCCTCATCCTCATCCTCACCACCACCACCCCACTGTTGTCGTCGTCGTCGTCGCCGCTACTACGCCGCCGCCATCGCCGCCTACGACGCGTCACTTCCTACCTTACGAATGCAGCGCACGCCCACCCTACCTACCTGGTTTTACGACTTCAATGGTGGCAGACAGGGATAACTCACGACTTCAATGGTGGTCATTCATTTAAACCCCAACCAAGGCCCGCGCAACGCCTGCACAAGACCGAGCTTTTGATAGAATGAGGCCAGATCTTTGATAAATGAAAATAATGTGCGCGGAACATTTTCATAATACTCCCTAAGAGGGGGGCTCCCACCGCCCCCCAAACCCCCGGGCTAACCCTAACCTCCTAACCCAAGGTTACCCGGAAATAGAGAGGTTACCCAGAAATTTGTAGTTGAGGATATACTCTGCGCAGCGGCGAAGACGGCGGCGGCATACCCGGATTTCTAGGCGCACCTCTGTTGTTGTCTAAACAGGGGTTAGAATCGACCACCATTGAAGTCGTGAGTTATCCCTGTCTGCCACCATTAAAGTCGTAAAACCTACCTACCTACCTACCTACCTACCTGCCTACCTGAAACACATAAGGAGCAGGGGCATATGCAGGAGCAGAGGTATTAGGAGTAGGAATTGACGTCGGACGTTGAACGTCGCCGCGGCTCTGCGGGAGGCTTGCATGATGCATATGCAGGAACAGGCTCGGCGCAGAGCCTCTTCGACTACACTCGATCGATCGACGTACTAGGAGCCTTAAAGGGCTGGCTACTGGCTGGGCCAGAACTGGAACTACCAGTAGGCGTTGATCAAGCTTTTGGCCGGCATATTACCCCTGCTGACGATCTTCCTATCTACAGACTACGCGCGCGCATTCTCTAGAGGCAATTGGAATTGGAATTGGATGTCGGACGTCGATACGCTGGAGGCTCTGCGGGAGGCTTGCAGGGTACATATGCAGGAACAGCTTGGCACAGAGCCTCCTTGACGACACTCGATCGGACGTACTAGGAGCCTTTCGAGGGCTAGCCAGAGCCAGGGATTGAGGAGCAGGCAGACTAAGCTTTGAACTACCGGTAGGCATCCGAGCCATCAGAGGCATCAAGCTTTCCGGAGCTTTCAGCCTGCATATCACCCCTGCTGACGATCTTCCAACCTACAGGCTACGCGCGCGCATTCTCTACCATTGGACCTGAAACACATAAGGAGCAGGGGCATATGCAGGAGCAGGAATTGGAATTGGACGTCGTACGTCGACGCGGAGGCTCTGCGGGAGGCTTGCAGGGTGCATATGCAGGAACAGGCTTGGCGGCAGAGCCTCTTTGACTACACTCGATCAGACGACGTACTAGGAGCCTTTTAAGGACTAGCCAGTAGAATTGAGCAGCAGACAGAGCTTTGAACTCGGAATTGCCAGGAAGGTAGCTGGAATTCGTAGTATATGCAAGCCCTTATGGCCCCTGCTGTAGACAGTCAAATCCAATTGTTTCTTCATGATTTCTAGCCAATAATTCAATTGCAAATGCAAGTACTAAGCCCCTGTAAGCTACAGTTATGCGGCTACTCAACACGGTGTTGCAAGCTAAGAAACGGTGTCACCACCGCCAAAACGGTGTCAGAATACGATTCGGTGTCAGGTTTTGATACCGTTTCTATAGGTTTTGACACCGTAATTTTAAGGACACCGTATTGGTTTTCAACACCGTATCAGACCCTCATATAATCCCACTAAGGTATATAATAGTATCTAAATTTTAATTAAAAATATTTATTATATACTATTATTAAAATCTAATTTAATTTTAAATAGAGAATTTAAATTAAAAGATTAGATTTAATATATCTTTAATA
The DNA here is from genome assembly GCA_003988905.1 of Hymenotorrendiella dingleyae. NCBI lineage: Eukaryota > Fungi > Ascomycota > Leotiomycetes > Helotiales > Helotiaceae > Hymenotorrendiella > Hymenotorrendiella dingleyae. The sequence continues at coordinate 3,915 of QYAP01000879.1, forward strand.
AAAAGAAGTATTTATTAAATTTATTTAATTAATATAAAAATCCTTTTAATATAAGATAATAATATTTATTATATTAATATTTTATTAGATTTTAATCGGACTAAATTTATTATTTATAAAATGGAAATAAATGATTTAAATAATATAGATATTTTATATTAATAATTAAATTATATAAATTATAATTTAATAATTAAAACTATTAAAAATATTAAAAGATTTAATTATATTAATATTGATAAATTATAAGAATGAAATTTTCATTCAACCCGACCTCTCTAAAAAGGTTTGAACTACAGGGGTTTATATACAAGAAACTAGGCTTCTAAAGCCTTCGAACACTCCCACATTTGCCCCATATTAGTCCCACGTGGTGTGCCAGGGCCCCATTTAGCCCCCACATGCACCCCACATCACATGATCGGCACCCTCCGTCGATCCGGTGGGGCCGGAAACAGCCACTCGATTCCAGAACCTTCCTCCACCGAAACCGATTACAAATCAACCAATTTCACACGCCCCCTTAATCGGTTCCAGGCCGGGTGCACTAGCATTCCGAATTAAAGATCAGGCTACCATAAAATAAGGAAAACCCGGAAAAACCTCTGGTTAGCCACTGTGGCACACCTATGGCGTCACAGGCTTTGATTTGGGTACGTAGGCTACTCTGCGCTTAAAAACGGGTGTGGCGCTCCTAAACGCTACTGCGCTTCTTTGCGCCAATATTGTTTTAATTTAGGTACGCAGTTAAGCTCTGCGCTAAAAATAACTGGGGAATTGTGGCGCCTCAAATCACAGGCTTTGATTTCTCTATATTAAGTGCATGCCCATTTGCACGTGTAGGACCGTAGTATGCTTTACGCAGGTGGTGTTGGTTCTCCGACGCTGAGCGTGTGGCTGATCGTCGTGGTTGTGCTTTGATGACAGAGGCGCTCTCCGGGGGCGGATTTGAGAGTGATAATAATTATATTATATATCTTCTTAAAAAAGATAAAATTATTACTATTAAAGATTATATAGTTAAAGAAAATTTAATTTATTTCGATAAAGAATAAATAAATATTAAATATACTAAAGATTTTTTTAATTTAAAATATTAGAATATTTATTATAATGATAATAATGAATTAGAAAGGTACTTAAAGGCCTTATACCCTATTAAGGAAATATTCTTAATATATTTTCAAAATATTATTAATAATTATCGAAAATTAAATAAAATTAAAATTATTCGAAAATTATTCGAAAATATTCGAGAATTATTCGAACCTATTCGAAATCTATTCGAGAACTATTCGAAAATATTAGAAAATATTAGAATATCTCTTAAAATTAATAATATTTAATAATATTTAATATTTAATTAATATTTTATTAATAGTTTATTAAAATTAACTTTTAATTTTAATTTCATTTAAATTTAAATATATTTTAATTATTTTTAAATCGAAATCTATTCTTTATTTATATTTTCTTAAACTTTTCTTAGTAATTTATTTTTATAGATTTTTAGGTGCCGAAAGTTTATTATTTAATTAAGAGAATAAAAAGCTAGGAAGTAGGAAGTAGGGAGGTCGTTGGTTGAGGCTCTCTCGCTAAGGCAAGCCTTCCGTCCTGCATGCTGCAAGGCACGCCCACGTGACCCTCGCTAAGCGCGGCGCCTCCCGCTTCTGGCGTCTTGGCATGCATGCCTCCTCAACCACTTCCACTTCCTACCTTCCTTCCTACCTTCCTTCCTACCTTACAACTTCTACCATACATCCTACTTAGAGCTTTTCAGACCTCAATTCTCTTCCATCAGTGCACCTCTATCAGCCACCTTACATGCATCCTCAATTGACCCCTTTCTGCCCACCTGGAAGCTTCCATTGGCTAACTAGTGTACAGATCTTCCTGCAGGGTCCTGCCTGTCGACGTCATCCCGCCGCATGCTCGCCCCGAAGAGCCTCTTCCCACCTACCTACCTACCTACCTGCACGAGCATCCTACCAACGATCCGACCAATCAATCGACGAGCTCTTCACAAACATATAAGAGGCTGGAACAAGGGCACAGGGTGGCATACTGGCAGAGTGGTGGTGGTGGTGGTGGTAGGAAGGGTTGCAGGGGTTGGAGGTTGCCGAGGCAGGAGCGCAGGCCACCAGTTTGGTAGCTGCAGGCGCACCTCGGCTGCATGCATGCACCCCAGACCACGTGCGGGAGCCCCCTCAACCACTTACCAACATAACACGCCACCCAGAGAGCTGTAGAAGAGCTATTAGAGCCTAGAAACGTGTAGATTAGTAGTTTAGATATAATAGAAGTAGACTTCAATTCAAAATTCATGCATTTCTTGCAATTCGATTATTTAATCAATAATTAAATTAAATATAAAATAATAATTAAATATTATTTAAATATTATTTAAAAGTATTTCAATAAAAATTCGAAAAGATTCGGAAAGGATCGAAAGGATTCATTTAGTTATGGGCCAGAATTTTTATCGATTATTAATCGATTATTTAATAAGTTTTTAATAAATATTCGATTATTTTCAAAAATTTCGGAAAATTCCGGAAATTATTAGAATTCTTTTAAAATTCTTTTAATTATTAATTAATAATATTTGAATATTATTTCCTTATATATATAAAACGGCCATAAAGTATATTATAAATTATAATATAAATTTTTATTTTAATCCGAAATATTAAGACTTTATAAATAATTTTAATTCTTTTAATTATATACTTAAAAGCTTTAATTCTAAGTCTATTAATAAAAAGGATTTATATAATTTAAATAGTTTATTTAATTTTAATAAAAAAGATAATATTAATATAAAAGATATCGATAATTCTTTATATAATAAGGATTTAAACGAATTAATATTAGATTATTATAAATTAATTAAAAAATAATATATCTTTTATATATTAATAATAAAATCTTTTATAAATAATAAAGAAAAGGATTTAGAATTAAAATAAAATAAGGTTTTAATTTATAAAAATAATATTAAACTAAATAATTTAATTAAATTAAAAAATTATAAAAAGGTTTATAATAATAATTTATATTTAGAATTATAAATTAAAAGCGAGGATATAGAATTTAATATTTTTAATAATAATAATATATTTAAATTGATTTCTAATTCTAATAAAGGAATTAATAATAAAAAAATTAAGATTTTAAACTCTTATTAAACTTATAAATTAAAAGATAAATATAATTATTATAAATTAAAGAATCGTTTTATTATTAAAGGTTTTTTATAATAATATAATATTAATTATTATAATATATTTATTAATATTGATTGATTGATTGATTCTTCTATCGATAGGGCCGGTTGAGCCATGATTTATTAATATTATTAAATAAATAGTTTAGGGATTATTATTTATTTTAGCTATATTAAATAATTAATTTATATTTAAAATCGATATAATTTTAATATTTATTTAAAATAATATTAATATTTTATTATATATAAAATAAATAAAATAATCTGAAAAATATATTAATCTTAAATTTCCAAATTATATTTATTTATTAAATAAGATTCTTTATAATTTAAAATAATTAATTTATATCTAATTTATAATTCTAAAAGAGATATTATTAAAAAGAGGTTTTAAAAACCTATTAATCGAATTAAATATATTTATTAATTATTTGCTAAATATTATAATAATAATTTATATAAATGATTTAATTATTTTAATTCTAAATTAAGAAATATATAATAAATTTATTAAAGATTTTAAAAAATATTTTAAAATTAAAGAATTAGATTTAATTAAGAATTATTTAAAAATTAATATTAATTATAATCCAGAAAAAGGTTATATAAAAATGAATATAAAATTATATATTAATAAATTATTAAATAAATATAATTTTAATAATTTAAAGCTATTAAAAATTCAAATAGATTTTAAAATTAAATATATTAATGATAATAGAAAAATCGATTTTAAATTTATTAAATATTATTAAGGTTTAATTAGTTTATTATTATTTATAATATTAATTATTTAATTCAATATTTGTTTTATTATTATAAAATTAATTTAATTTATCTTTAATTTTAATAAAATTTATTTAAATAGAATTAAAAGAATATTCTATTATTTAAAAGATATAAAATTATTCGGAATAATATATATCTAAGATAATAAACTTAATAAATTATTTAATTTTATTATAGTTTATTATAATACTAATTTTAATAATAATAAAAGATCTAAATCGATTATTAATTATATATTATTAATAATTAGAGAAGCTTTTATATAGAAATTAAAATTATAATCGATTAAAATTATAATCGATTATAATTTAATCGATTATTAAAGCTAAAATAATAGTTATAAATATTATTATTAAAGAATTAATATTTATTAAAATATTATTATTAGAATTAAATATATTTAAAATATAAATCGAATTATTATTATATATCGATAATAATAGGGTATTATTATAAGTATATAATTCTATTTTTTATAAATAAATGAAATATATTAATATTAAATATTATTATATTAAAAATATAATTATTAAGAAAATAATTAATTTAATTTATATTTCTAATAAATTTTAGAAAATTAATAATTTAATTAAAGTTTTAAATGGAAATATATTTAATAAATTCTTAAAATTTTATAATATAAAATAAATATCGATTTTAATTTAATATCGTATTTTAAATTAATATTTTTAATTATTTTAAATTTAATCTTAGATTTAGAAAAATCGATATCAATTATTTATTAAAGTTAATAAATTAATTATTAATATTAGATTAATAAATTTATAATTATAATTATATTATAAATTATATAATATTCTTTTTAAAATTTTATAATTAATAGTTATTATAAAATTAAAAAAATATAAAAAAGCGTTTTTTATATAATTATTATTAAGAGGGTATATAAGTTTTAAATTAAAATTTAAATAATTAATATTTAATAATAATCTAAATATAATTTTAATCTAATTAAGAAATAATATTTTAATAGATTTTAATATTTTAATATTTAATTCCGATTAGGAATAATAATCGAATAGACCGATTAATAGGATTTATCCGATATTGAATACATAAATAAAACTAGAAAATTTATATTAAATCTTATTATTTAAATACTTTTTAAATAATTCTTTAAGGTTTTAAAAGCTAATAAATATTAATTAATACTTTATAATTAAGATATATTTATTGGAATTCATTTTTAACCAAATCTACGATTTAATTAATATAATACGAAACCTATATTATTCGATAATACTTAAAATAAATATTATAGAATTCTATTCTATTCCTTAAAATATTAATATTATCGGCGCTTAAAGATATAAAAGGGCTATAAATACTATTATTACGATTAATATTAGTTATAGAATACTTAGAATTAATGGATTAAAGAGATATTATTGATAAGGAAATTATATATATATTAAAATAAGATAATAAAAAACCTTTAATTAATAAATCTAATTAATTAAGAATAATTCCAAGATTTTTATAAGATTTTATCGGAAAAACTCTTTTTAGTTTTAGTGATCGAATAGGCTTATATATATTGATATTAAAAATAATTAAATTTTGATTCGAATTAGAAATAAAGGTTTTTAAGATTATTTTATAGAATTTTCTTATAAAATAGGGGTTATAATTATTTATTTCTAAATCATTTATATTAATAGGTTTAAACTCTAATAAATTTTCCAAGATTTTAATTATTAAATTTTTATTTAAATAATTTAAACGTTTATAAAGTAAATCGAATTAATTTAAATTATTTTAATTTAAATTGATTTTAAAACTTTTTTGATTAGTTAGCTTAATTCATTTATAATCTATTTAAATATCCATAAAATATACCCTATTACTCTATAAAAAGAATATTTTTATATTATTAATTAGATTTAATATATATTTAAAATCTTTTAATATATATTATTCTTATTCTTTTAATTCGAATTCTTTGTTCGAAATTAAATTAGATTTTAAAATTAGAATATAACAAATGTTTTTAATTAATATTTCTTTATTATTATATATAAGAAGAATATTCTTAATGTTTATAATATTATATATTTAATTACTAGTAGTTTTAATAAAGAAATTATTAAATTTATTATTTAAATTGTATAATTTATAATTAATTAACTACTCTCTTTTAAAAGTAAAGTAATAAATGAATCTAATATTATATATAATATGATTATTATTATACTTATAGTTATATTCATTATATATATCTTTAATAAAATCTTTAATTTCATTAAATTTATTAATATTTAATGAATTAATATTGTTTTAATTAGAAATGATAAATTATATAATTATAATAGTTATAATTGTTTTTAAGGATTTATTTTTATTTTTATTATTATTCTCTGAATTATTTTTAAAAGACTTTTTATTTTTTTTATTCTTCTTACCTTTATTATTAATATTATTAGCCGAATTAGTCTTTTTTATATAATCTAGTATTAATTTAGGGTATTTTTCCTAATATTTAGGCTTTAAATACTTATTTCTGTTATAGTTAATATATTGAGGTAGAGTATTCTTATTAAATATGGTTTTATTAGTATTATTGGCATCCGAATAATTATATAATCGGCTCTCTTTATTAATAATTTCTGATATTAAATTATTAATATCGATTTTCTTTAAACCTTTAAATATTTCTTTATATTTTCGGGATAAAAAGTTTTTATAAAAATTAATTAAACTCTTAAATAATATAAAAGCTATATATAGATTAGATATTTTAAACCCTAACTCTTTTAAATAAATATTAAATAATTATATTTCATTTATATATTTATTTGCATTTTTAAATAAATTAATCGAGTAATCTATTAATTTATTAAAATATTGAATTAAATTTTTGATATTAGTTTTATTATAAGTAATTTTTATAGTATTAAATAAACTAATTATAATTATTTTATTTTTAAAACGATTTATATTTGATTGATTGATTTCATTTATCGATACGCTAAGGAGTATGCGAAATTCTATTTAAATTATAAAGGAAAACTTTTAAAGGAATAAAAACCTCTGCTATTTTAGTCTTAAATTTTAGAATCGATTTAATTCTAGTTAGCTTTTTAGTTTTCTTTGTATACTTTGTTATATAATTATTTTCGATGCTTTTATTGTAATTTGACCTCTCGTATAAGAATGCTAATCCTATACGTTAATAATATAAATAACACTACATCATATACTTTCCTTTTATACAATCGTTCCTTTTAATTCGTACAATCCGTATTTTCTATAACCAATAAAATCTAGCCTAATCGCCTTTAGTGTTCTACCGGTGTATTATCGGCGCTTTTAGTCGCCCTTTCCGGCGCTCCTAATATCTCTTTTATTCTTCTCCTCCTTTTCCTTATCTTTCTCGTTATTTGGTTCTTTTAATAATCCCTACTACTTTGTAGTATAAGAGTTGAATTGGGGGAATAGCCTTTGTTTTATTACCTATTTTATTATTGGTCCGATTAGGTAGCTCTCGGTGAGAAGTTGGCGTATATCTAAGGTTATCGTTTATTACCTCAATTAATCCTTTCCAGCTATATCCGGGTATTTAGTGAGTATATGATTAATAGTTTGTTTTCTTTATTTATATGAGCATTTCGATATGAAGTCAGGGATCTTTATTTGGGTGAGGAACTGGTTTAGGCCGATTTTTTGGGTTTGTAGTTAGGTAAACAATGAGGTTTCTGGCTTGGTAAGATCGTTGTATAACTTTTTTGGGAGCTCTATTCCTTTTTTTCTCCGTACTTTCTTCCCTCTTATTATCCATTTCTTTTTTTGAAATGATCTATATTATTATCTGAAATTATCGTTTTTAATGCTTTAAATGCTTTTTTATGATTCCTTTTATATTTATTTTCTTTTTCTAAATATTTTATACCTAATTCGGCTAATTTAAACTAATTTTAATTATTATAATATAAGGATTAATAAGAATTAGGATTAGGCTCGGAATTATTGATATAAGGTATATAATCATTTATTTTAAGACAAATATTAGTATTTTTTTGCTATTTTATATAATTAGAATACCCGATAAGTTTTAGTCCTTTAAATTATAGTGTAGCTATTTTAAATATAAAATCCTAATTAAATCGATTTTAAATTTAATTTTAAATCGATTAAATCAGATTAAATTTAATTTAGATTTTAAAATAAATTATTCGAAAATATCAAAAATAGCCCTTTATTTGAGCTATTTTTATGCTAATAAACTTATTTATAAGAAATAAATTATATAATCTAATAATCGAATTTTATGAGAGTAAACTAGGATTCTATTATTAGTATCTATTTTATAAATAAATAAAATAATGAAAAATAGATTTATTCGATATAATTTTATTCTTAATAGTATTAATTGTCGGTATAAACCGTCCTTACAGGAAGAGTATATCGAGCTGCGTCAGCTGCTAGTGTACGACCGGCTTACAGGAGTTCGTACAGCTAGTAGATAGCTAGTGTGGTAAAAATCGTGTTGTTCTTAGAAGAGATGAAAGGGTCCGAAGGTCTTCCGGTTAAGTGCACGGGCCACGACTGGCCCGTGCGCAACCACCTAGTGCCTTTTCTACCGACATTAATATAATTCGAAATACTCTTAAAAACTAAATAAACTTTTATAAATTTATATTAATTCGAAAAGATTTCAAGATTTAATAATTAATTATAATAGAAAATAATTTTTTTGTTATAAAATTCTTTTCAATTTAATTTAATAAGGAATTAATCTTATATTAAAGGGTTTATATATTACGATTTTAATTAAATTTAATTTTAAATCCGGATTTAATTAGATTTAATAATTAAAATCTGATTTTAAATCTTATGATTTAGAATCTTTTAATATTCTCTGAATTGGGATTATTTTTACTTAAATCATATAAATAATACCCGATTTATGGCTTTATTTCGTTTTAAGAGGAATAAGATCAAGGAATAAGGTAAAAGTAGCTTAAAAAGGTGTCTTTTACTAAAATAAACACAAATATTCGTTTTCTAAATAGAAGTCGAATACAAAACTATCAAAATAGATGCTCTTATAATAGTTTATTATTAAAACCTAGATTTATAATAATAATTTATATTTATTATAATAAACTCTTATATAATAAATCGAATTTAAATTATTTTTATTTAATTTTGATTAAAAGATTACTTAAAATCAAATACATAATAAGTAATTGTAATGCTATAATCATTTATTAACCGAGTTTTAGCTTTTCCTGGCTATTAGAAGTCCAAAAAAACGATTAAATCGATTAAAAACCGAATAAAATCGATTTAAAAATAATTATATTAGTTTAAGTCTCCGGAATTTTAACCGCTATTTAACTCTTATATTCTTATACCTTTATTTATAGGGTATTATAAGGTATATATAGCCTTAGGCCCTCTAATATAAGGATATATTAGGTATTTCCGTTATAAAGTATATAATTATTTCCATCCATTTTTAAAGATTATAACTTATTCTATGGAATTTTTATCTGGGCCTTACGTAATAATAAACCTTAAATATGGATTTATCCTAATTAAAGTTATTAAATAATTTCACTAATTAAAGCTTTGATTTAAATCAAGGTTTAATGGCGTTATTTTAAAACATAAATTTAAAACTAGTTTAAGTTTAAACTTATTTAGTTTAAAACTCTGATAATAGTCGAACGTAGCTATGCGTGGCTGAGCGTGGCTATGCCGTACTATATTGAACCGTACCATGCCATATTATAGCCAAACGTAGCTATACGAGCCTAAGTATAGCCGAGTATATATAAGTGTAATCGAGTATGTATAAACGGGTCCGAGTTATAATTTTAGATTATAGAATATAGCCCCTTTTAAAGGCTTTATGCTTTTCGGATATATCGGGTTTATTAGAGATTAGTATTAATTTTTATGTTTATAGATAGAGAGAATTCTTTTATAGATTTTTCTTTTTTTAAATTTCTTATTTATTAAATATAAGGATTTTAATCTTATTTAATATATTATTTCTATATAATAGCAATATAAAATCGTTTTTAATTCGGTTAATTTTCTTTCTTTTTTAATAATATAAATATTATTCGATTCGTTTTTATCGATTATGTAATCTAATATAGATCCGAGCTTTTAATATAATTTCGTTAAGTTTTTATTTATTTATTTTTTTTAGTTTATTTTAAATTGGAGTAATTTTTTAATTAATTTATTTAAAAAAGAGCTTTTAAAGTTAGATATAGGTTTATTAGATTTATAAACCTATATTCTTATAATTAAATTATAATAAACGTTTAAGTTATAATCTCTAGAAAAGATAAAAATATTTCCGTAATTTATAATAGATATATTTTCTAGTATTATATATTAAGAGGTTTAAGATTATTTATATTTTATAATACTTATATAATTAGGGTATAAGAATAAAAAAACTAATAATAGTTTAATTTCCCAAGATTTAGATTAATATAATAATTATAAACTCGTTTTATAATTTTAATAATTAGAATACGTTAATTTTTGATTATTAGTTAATTTAATGTATGTTTATAGATTTAAAGTCTATATTTTAGATTATTTTAAATTCGATTTTAATTATTTTTAAAATCTTTTAATAATATTCTTATTTGGAATTTATTTTTAATAAATTTATTTAATTTTTAGAATTATTTTAAATTTAAAAATTCGATAATAAAACTATTATAAGAGATTCTTTTTTAGTAGTTTTAGATTTATTTATTTAATTTTATTGATATAAGATTTTATTATAATAGAAAAATAAATAATCCTTTTATTTAATAATTATACAAGATTCTATTTTAATTATTTAAATATTTAAATATAATTAAATATTAGAATAATATAATTACAACTCTATATAAGAGATTCTATTTTAGAGAGATTTTTATAAACTTTTAGTTTTTTAAATCAAAGTTTTTTTTATTATTATTTAAAAATAATTGGATTTTTAATATTTTTATTTTTAAAAATAATTGGAATTTTATTTATTTTATGAAATAAGAAAATATTTTTAATATAAAAGTTTAGAAGAATATTTAAATCGTTTAAAAATCGAGAAAAATATACTCGATTTATAAAAAATTAAAACTTAATTTAAATAATTCTTTTATTTTTTATATTTAATTTGTTAGATAAAATTCGAATAAATTTTGTTTTTATTTATAAAATTATATAATATTATTATATAATTTATTCTGATTAAATTATTTTTTTATTATTTTTTCTGTATTAATAAATAATTATTTTTCGATTTTTCTGATTTTTAGTTATATTATAATATAAATTAAAAATTATTAAAAATAGTTTCTAAAATTAACTATATTTATTAAAAACTTATAAAAAGAATAAATTATATTAAATAAAAGAAAAAAATATTAATTTTTTTTAAAATAAAGGGTTATATATTTTATATTAATAGATTAGAAATAAATCTTATAATTTATAAAAGTTTATATTTTAAAGAAAATCTTTTAGAAATTAGATTATTTGAATTAATTATTAAATAAATAGAAAAAAAGTTTGATTTTATTAGAAATAATAAAAAATTATCAGAAGTTTTTAAATCTATTATTTCCGATAATATAAAGAATCGTTTTCGTAATAAAATTATTATTATGAATTTATATAATATTATTAAATCTATATTTAATAAAATTAATTTCGAGAATTTATTAAACATTTTAATAGATTATTAGAATATTTTATTTCTTTATTTAAAATTAGTGATAAATATATTAATACAATATAAATGTTTATTATATTTTTAAAAGAATAAGGATTCGAAATTCTGAAATCTTATATTATATTATTATTATTTAAAGGTTTAATTAATTCTTATAATAATTTTATTTCTTAAAAATATATAGAAATATTGAAAGATATTAATAATATTAATATTAATAAATTAATATTTCAAATTATTTTAAAAAAGAGTTGATTAAATAATAATATCGATTCTAATATTAATAAAATCTAAAATCCGAATAATCTTAATAATAAAAGTATTTATATTAATTATAATAAAAAGAGATATATTAAGCCGAAGTATTAGGTAAAATATTCTAAATTAAAACCTGATTTTAATAAAAAGATTAATAAAATCATATTTAAAAAGGATAAGAAGGATAAAAAATCTAAAAAAGATAATAATAATAATAAGTATAAAAATGAATCTAATAAGATTATTATATAAGTTATTATTAGTAATAATAAGGCTAAAATTAAGTCTTATATTAATTAAATAGATTAAATTAAAATTAAAATCGATTTTAATAATTTTAATTTAAATAAATCAAGTTTTATTAATATTTTTAAAAATAATTTAAGAGATAAAAAGGAATTGGATGGTATTAATTTTAATATAATTTATAATTTTATTATCGATAATAGAATTATATATAGTATTAGTGTTATATATTATTATATTTATAATAGAGATTAGTTAATTAATTTCAGAAATAATTTTTAAATTTTTAAAATAATGATTAAAATAGCCTTAGGTTAAATTATTATGATTTTAAAGGTAGGGGATATTCTATTATTATATAATAGTATTCAGATTTTAATTAAAAATATTTATTATATATTGTTATTAAAATAGAATTTAATTTTAAATAAAAATTTTAAAATAAAAGATTAGATTTAATATATTTCTAACAAAAAGAAATATTTATTAAATTCATTTATTAATATAAAAATCCTTTTAATATAAAATAAGAATATTTATTATATTAATATTTTATTGGATTTTAATTAGATTAAATCTATTATTTATAAAATGGAAATAAAAGGTTTAAATAATATAGATATTTTATATCGATAATTAAATTATATAAATTATAATTTAATAATTAAAATTATTAAGAATATTAAAAGATTTAATTATATTAATATTAATAAGCTACTTTTATTATATAACTTTTATTATATAAGAAAATCTTATAAGATTAATAATAAAATTCTTATATTTATCATCGATTATTTAATAATATTTAATATAAATATATATAAATCTATTAAATTTATAAGATTAACAAATGAATATTTTTATTATTATTATTATTTATAAAAGTAATAAGATAGTTTAAGTATATATTTTAAAATATAAAAGTGATATTTTTATGATTTTAAAAGAATTTTTTATTATAATAGAAATTTAATTTAGAATTAAAATAAAAGTTTTTAAAATAGATAATATAAATAAATTTAAATTGAATAAATTTATTATATATATGAAATAAAAGAATATTATAATAGAATATATTAGCTTTTATTCTTTTTCTTGAAATAATATAATTAAAATATTAAATAGATATATTATTAAATAAATTATAATTATTTATAAAATAAAAAGAATTCCTTTTAAATTATAATCTTATTTAATTCAAAATTTAATTTATATTAAAAATAGAATTTATAATTCTAAAAATAGAATTTATAATTCTATAATTAATAATATATTATATAAGACTTTATTAGAAAAACGGTTTTGTATAAATTATTTTAAAGAATTAGACTTTATAACTTATATTTTAATTTATAAAAAAATTAAAAAAAATAATAAATTATTAGATAAAAATAAGAAAAGTATTTTAATAAAATATAAAAATAATAATAATTATATTATTTATATTTCTACTCGAAATAAAATAATTAATATAAAAGATTATATTATTAAAAAGAATTTAATTTATTTCAATAAATATTTAAATTCAATTAATTATAATAAAGATTTTTTATTTTTTAAAAAATGAGAAATATTTTATAATAATATTAAATTAAAGGGTTATAATAAATTTCAAAATAATAATTCAGATTTATTAAATATTAATCCAGAATTAAATTCTAATAGAAATCTTAATTTAATTTTAAATCTATTTAATTTTAATAATAATAAAGATTTATTTAATATTAAATCGGAATTTAATTATAATAATTTAAATCTATATAATAAGTTAAATAATAATTAAAATAATAAAATATCTTTAGAATTTAATTTTATAAAAAAAGATTTAAATTAAGATTTGAATTTAAATAAATTAAATTCTAAGTTTTATTCTAATTCAATTTTTAAATATAATTCTAAAAAAATTAATTATATTTTAATAATTAAATCTTATATAAATAATTTAAATGAAGATTTAAAAGCCTAAAAAAATAAGGTTATAATTTATAAATCGAATATTAAGAATTTAATTAAATTTAAAAGCTATAAAAAAGCTTATATAAATAATCCTTATAATAATTATTAAATTAAAAACAAAGAATTAAAAATAAAAATTTCAAAGAATAATAATATTTAGGAATTAATTCCTGTAGCGAACGTACTCGTAGGTAGGTTTGATGGTATTGTATTGGCATATCAAGAGAAGCTATCTACGGTAGCGGAGGCTCTTAAGGAGCCGCGCGTAGGCTCTTAAGGAGCCGCGCGTACGCTAGCAAGCCCTAGCGCAGGTGAATCCAACCTGACACGTGACCCACTTTCACAATTCCTAATTCTAATAATAATTTTAATAATAAAAGAATTAAAATATTTAATATTTATTAAACTTATAAGTTTAAAAATAAAAACGAATATATTAAATTAAAATTCAGATTTATAATTAAAGGCTTCTTATAATAATATAGCCTTAATTATATAGAAACCTTTATAAAAGTTATCAAATAAATAATTTAATAAATATTATTTATTTTAATGATTATAAATATCTTTCTTATATTTAAAATCGATATGATTTTAGTTTATATTTAAGGTTTCTTATATATTTTATTATATATAATTTAATCTAAGAATTATATAAATAAAAAATATTTATAATAGGTATTTCTTTTATTAAAGGCTTTATATAGATTAAAATAATCTAAAAGAATATAATATAATACTTTAAAAGTAATATTATTAAAATTAGGATTTGTTAATTCAAAATCTAAATCTAATATTTTTATAAATAAATTATTAAATATAATAATAATTATTTATATTAATGATTTAATTATAATTGTTTCTAATAAAGAGATTTATGATTCTTTTATTAAAAGCTTTATTAAATTTTTTAAAATTAAGGAATTAAGTTTAATTAAGGATTATTTAAGAGTTATTATTAATTATAAGTTAAATATAGGTTATATAAAGCTTTATATAGCCTTTTATATTAATAAACTATTTAATAAATATAAGTTTAATAAATTAAACCTATATAAAAATCTTATAAATTATAAAATTAAATATAAATCTAATAAATTCATTAAATATTTTTAATAATTAATTAGTTTTTTATTATTCTTAACTTTAATTATTCGATTTAATATATATTATATAATTATTAAATTAATATATTATATTTCTAATCTTAGTTTTATTTATTTTAAAGGAATTAAAAGAATATTTTAATATTTAAAAAGGTTAAAATATAATGGAATTATTTATTGAAAAAATAAATCTATTAATAAATTAATTATTTATATTTAGGGCTATTATAATATCGATTATAAAGGCGATATTAATATTAAAAATACTATTAATTATATTATAAATATAATAAGCGGTATTTTTATATAGAAATCTAAATTATAGGGTATAATAGTATAAAGTATTATAAAATCTAAAATTATAAAATCTAAAATAATAATTATTAATATTGCCAGAAAAGAATTAGCTTTTATTTGGATATTCTTCAATGAATTAGGTATTTTTCTTAAATAAATAGAGCTATTATTATATATTTATAATAATAGGGTTTTATTATAAATAAATAATCTTATTTTTTATAAAAAAATTAAATATATTAATCTAAAATATTATTATATTAGAGATTTAATTAAAAAAAAATATTGTTAATCTTATTTATATTTCTAATAAATATTAAAAAATTAATGGATTTATTAAGCCATTTGTAACGATTCTAGCTCCCTGACCCTAGTCAGGCGGTGAACTGGAGTAGCGTTGGTTGATTGTACGAAGAGAAGTAAACAATAGAAGCGGGTGTTG
>QYAP01000880.1:0-12360 GCA_003988905.1 Hymenotorrendiella dingleyae
CTTATATAGACCTGGGGAGGCTTGCGGAGACCTTACGGGTCTCCTGCGAGCCTAGGGGAATCACGTGCAGGTTACGTTTCTGGGAGTTTCGTGACAATTATTTTAATTTATTTATATATCGAAAAATTAATTATTAAATATTATATTTTCTAAGAGATTATTTTAATTAAATAATTTAAATTATATAATATTAACTTTTATAATTCTTATTAATTTTATATAAACAATATATTTATATATAATTTTAAATCGTTTAATTATAATTATAATTTTTTTTTTATATTAATATTAATATAAGTCGAAATATATAAAATATAAGAAATATTATAAGGATTATATAAAAATTATTTTAAAATATTTTAATCTTAAAAAATTTTAAACTTAAATTCCTATTTTAACTTTTAATTAAATTTTAAAAAGAGATTATTTATATAATCAAAAAAGTCAAAGCTTTAATTTAAGCCATAAATTATTAAATTTAATACTGGTTATTATTAGGATGGTAAATCACGTATGCGATTAGGCGCCACGAGCCATACTATGATAGCATAGCCGAGTAATGAAACATTAGACCGACCATACCATCTAATAATTTATCTCCTACAATCCCCTCCCAGATCTGCAGCGTCAATTTACCGTATCCACTCAGAAGATAGGCGTCAATAGCGGTGGGCCATATAGGTCGGGGCTCTAACTGGTCAGAACCCTAGGAAATGGATAGAATTCCATCAATGCAAAGGAAAATCCAAAGCTTTGGGAGAGCCAGGGACTGTGTTCTCCCCTGATCGGCCCAATGAACAACCCTACTACCCCTATATGACCCACCGCTATTGACGCCTATCTTCTGAGTGGATACGGTATCTATCCAACTTCCTAATTCCCATATTAGAAAGCAGGAATCTTGTACTTGAGTGTATTTTACCCTCCTTCGTCGGAGCTATCATAGCACCGAAGATATATCTAGATGGAGAAAAGCGCGATCGGTTTGTCGTTCATGGTCGTTTAGAGTTTATCTGCCGTAGTCCCTGCGTAGCCAGTTTCCAAATCCGATAGTCCAAGGTTCGAGTTCTATGATATAGTACGGATAGATTTTTAGGAAGCAAATGGCAATCTGAACAGCACCTCCCTCTTGCGGCATTCACATCGATCTCCTGTCTCTGGGTTCCTGCTGCAGTTATGAGGCAGAGGTGCGAATGCGAGATATCATGTTTTTGGAATCCGGGGATTCGATTCTTCTAGCTGCATCGATACGAGTAGGCTCGCGAGCACAGACTAGTAATAGCTGAAACGGAGCGAGTCTTGAAGTCATAGACCATCCGCACTGAAGGGGAAGGAGAGCAGAGAGGAGGGAGGCCTCTTTATATTCCGCATGATCACAGCCAAATCACATAAGGTAAAGGGCAATCTGGAGCCAAGTTTAGGGCTGATGTTTGGCCTTTCGTGTCTCTTCCCCGGGTGGTCCCTTCGTAGTCGTAATCGAGTTCCTCGTCGTACTCGCATGCGGGCATGCGGATGAAACGGGGGTTTGCCCGTTTTCGGACCGGTACGGTCATGGTAATCGACGCTTGGCATGCACAGTTGGCCTCGATTTGGTGCCGTCGGTACGTGACTTAAGTATCTTTTTTGACTTTATGTACCTACGTAAGGACCTCTTTGTGTAACGATGTAAGACGCCATACAAAAGGCTTATGAGAAGCATGTCATCTAACCTGCTTACAGAAGGTGAGCTTAACACCATCCGTGGGGTACAGGTCTATCCGATCGATTGCTAAGCATTTAATACCAACCTTCCAACTGCACTTTACGAGCGCAGCGAGCCTGGGGGCTGGCCCCCATGAATATAGTAGACTACCACTCTGAGGTGTTGAGTGACGCTCCGCTGGCCGTCTTCGCTGCGCTAGCTCTGCTAAACATCCAGCACCAAGGTCTCCTCGCATGGCCTTTACCGCGCATCCCATACGACACGAGTACGTAGAGCCCAATGGAAGGCAACTCGACAAACCCATGGCTTCCAGAAGGTCCCCCCTCGCTCCTTCCCCAACGGAACCGCAAAGGCCGACGTGCCTGGGCCGTGCCCCTAATTAAGGTTTGCCGGACTCCAGATGGATCATCAAAATGGCTCTCCCTCCAGCCGCGCAGTCGAGCGCGGTCAAGCCCCGATAAATGACCATTGTCCAGCGAGACATCCCAAGACTCCTCCAAGTCATCGTTTTTTGTCCTCCAACATCACAATCTTATATGTTTCCGCAAAGTTTGCAATCGTATTCTACATTGGTCTATACGGATATCGGTCCGGTCAGCAGCGTGCGGGCCATACATCGGCACTTGCGGGGCGCTGTGAGTTTCCTGTCCCGAAGTTAACATTTCTCGTGCTTGATCGCCCTTCTCCTCTTCGGTGCGGTGGTGGGCGTTCGGGGGTGTACAGTACTGGTAGTGCTGCATTTCTCGCCATCGGCAGTTAAGAGTTACCTAGGTAGGGGGACAAGACTGCTCGACGGTCATGAACAGTTCTTCGGGCCATCACGGCTTCGCTCTCTCCCCCTCGACTACGCCGCTCATCAACGATCCAGTTCGGAGGGCTTCAGGCCCCGATACAGAGGAGGCAGCTCCGACGGTAGCCTGCCGACGCTGTCGTAAACAAAAGGTACGCCCCCTTACTACCTCCCTACTTCCCCCTCATCGCCCCTTGACAGCTAGTATTTGCATTGCATTTCACTGCACTGCACTGCACTCAGACAAACGTCGGCCCAGCAGACCTCATCTGGCCACCCTCTCCGCTTCATCTCAGGCAAGGGGAGTGAGTATACTCTCACAGCATTGGCTAAGTCATGTTTGGTCGCTCGTCTATAGTTGCGATGTACTCGGGAGCTCCCTACCTGCAAACGATGTCGAGACCTGTCAACCGCCTGCGAATACCCCCCTCCTCCAGACAGAAAGCTGTTGGCTGCTCAAAGATGGCAAAATGCCAAGGCACGTGCTCGTGCAGAAGCAGCAAAGACGCAATCATCCGTCGAGCAGCAGCAACTTCCCATAGTTCAAGCTAAAGCTCGTCCTTCTCCCACCGTTCGCATTGGTGACGGTGGTAGTAGCAGTATTAATTACAAGATGGAATTCTCTCCTGTCGCTACTAACTCCCTGCCTCTTGCGCGAGACACGAGAAGTCAAAGCTATACCAGTAGTACCGAGAAGGATCATCATACTCCTCAAAGCAGATTCCAAGAGGACGAGAACCATGGCCTCTTGGCCTCACCCTTCTCATTGCATCGGACCACCCTTCCTTCGTCCGAAGTGGCCGAGTATCTAATTGAAATTTACTTTTCTCATCTACTCAACTCGAGCTTGATGTTCAATAAGACAACATTTCTGCGCGACTTTGAGGCTGGAAAGATTTCTGATTTTGTGGCTTTGAGCATCTTTGCTCTAGCTACCATGTATGTCTTCATTTCCTTGGAACTGAAAAGCACTTGCTGATGCTGCCTAGATTCTTGAGAAAACCCAAAACATACGACCCTCGTAATGCCCCCGATGAAGACGCCGTAGAGTTGGGCAACTCGATCTTGTCGTCGAGAGATCTCTGTGAGCAAGGCCGTGATTGGGCAACGGCAAGTACACAGCGAGTGTTGACCCAATGTGACGTACCTTGCATTGATACCATACAGGCGTGCCAGAATTTGGCCCTGTATTGGTTTTCTATGGGTGAGATGACTAGGACGGATATGCATACTCGTAAGGCGAACCAACTCGGGAAATAGATGCGATGCTAATAACCACGCAGAGATTGCCTTTCAAGCAGCAAAGAGTCTTCAGCTCAATACAGAACAAAAGTCCACTGCCACGCGCGAGGTAACACCAATGACAGCAGAGTTTGATAGAAGATGTTACTGGGCTTCCTTCTTCGGGCAAATTGTGGACAATGGTGCATCACCTTATGATAAACCACCATGGAAAGAGGTAGTGGGATTGCTATTTCCTTGTGATGATGATGAGTACGAGAACGAGAATCCAAACCCAATATACAGCTTCAATAAGCATGGTAGAGTAGAGTCTTCAGGTCCTTCAGAATCACCAATCCATCTTTCAACAATGGGCGGGCTCGTCTATTTATTTACTCTATGGTATGGCGCTTATGGACTCATGATGGCATGTTTCACTAGGCTAATTAATCTAGGGTTGAGATTCGAAGATTTGTCAATATATTCAAAGACATCGAAGACCCCGATGTCCCCAGCGCCGTTGCCAAACTCCTGGAATACGACGCGAAAATTGGCCTCGCCGCCGAATATCTCGGTCCCAATCTTCGCTCTGCTAATCTTGCCACCTTTACCTCATCCAAGGTGGACCCTTATAAAATATTTTGGCTACATTCTCTATATCGACTCTGTGGTTTAAGTCTACACTCATCTATCGTGCCTTTGTTTTCCAACGACCCAACTCATCCTCTTGTGTCGAAAACTCTAGTTAGATTCTCTGCTGAGGCGGTTGTGAAGCATGCCGCGCTGACGCTGGATATGGCGACGGCGTTTTTGAATACAAGCCCGGATATCAGTAGGTTGGCGAGTACGACCGGGTACTGTATGTTTGTTGCTATTACGCTGCATTTGAAATCTCTAGTTGCCCAGAGGCAGTTACGAGCTCATGGTCTAGGCCGTTTCAAAGCGGCCATATTCATCATAGAGAGACTCAAAACCTACTGGGTCACTATGGAAGGTTTAGTAAGTCCACTCACCACTCCCATAAACCTATAACTTGTTTTTCATCCTTTGCTAAATAACAAATAGTGGTCCAAACTCGAAACTCTCTTCTCCGATGCAGGTGCCGACATTAATATCATTTCGAGTCGCGATTTCGGTCCGCTGTCGAACGTAGAGGAGCAGCCGACGGACATCGAGAAGATTGTGAGCACGAAGGAGAGTCCCGCGAGGAGTGGAAATACAGATTTCTCCAACTTTATAGCGGATAAGGAGGCGAAGAGTTTGTCGTTACGTGGACGATCACAATCGCAGTCTACCTCTTATCCTCTACCCTCGAGGCAGGGTTCTGCATCCGGAGTGGGCACGCCTCCTGCGAATAAGTCGAGTCCGAGGAGTGTGCATTCTGCCAGTTCGCCTTTGGCGAGTGGTACGACGGCGAGGAGTCCGAAGACGCAGGTTGGATATGCCCAGTCTACTACACCCTTACAGCAGGCTATTAATAGTCCGTGGCAGCAGGCTGGTGGTCGTGGCGTGACAGCCGAGGGATCTTCCCAGCAAGGTCAGGATTATGGCAGGGATTCTGGGAGGGCAGTTGGTGGTTCTGGTGGTAGGGCATTCACGCCGACGATGGGGACTGTGAGTGAGGATATCGAGATGGGACGGCATGCTCATCCGGGTATGGGGACACCAACCGGCTTTGATTATGTAGCTGCCACAGCCGCTCAACAGCAAGCGCAGCACCAAGCCCAACAGCAGGCTCACCATCACCACCAGCAGCAACAACAGGCACATGCCCAGCAACAGCAACAACAACAACAGCAACATCAATTTGGCGGATCACTGGACGCGACGAATGCGTTTGGACAATTTGGTGGTGGGCTTGGGGGTGGTAACGGAAATAATGGATTTGGGAATATGATGGGGCAGCAGCCGCTCGATTTGGGGATGGATCAGATGAATTTTTGGTGGGATCAGAGTTTTGAGAGTTTTGAGCCGAATCTAGAGCAGTTTGACGCGAGGAATAATGATGGGGGTGGGGGGCATGGTGGTGGGGGAGGGGGAAATAATGGGGTGTTTGGTGGGGGKGGGTATGGGCAGTATAGTTTTGGGTAGGTGGTAAGGGGAAGGGGCTAGGAAGGGGGAGGGGGAGTTTGTATATAGTATGTTCAGGGGGGAGTTGTATTATATATATGTATCATATTGATATATATCTTCTACCATTCATCTATGTTGTCATTTCTCTTTCCGTCTATTGCATATATTGTTTGCCGCGGTGAACCCGGTGCGAGCCAAAGGTTACATTAGCGAGGAATGAGGGGTTTTCCCCTTTTCTAGATTGGCCGAAGTATATGGGAAGTGTGGAGGATGGAGAGATGAATGGAAGGAGGTGTGGAATTGAGGAATTGAGGTAGGGGTGGAGGGTGGGTGGAATGAGAGAATTGTTCACCAGTCACATGACTGCCCCCCCTTCCCCGAAAAAATCATGGAACTGTTGTAGTTGGGTGTTGTGATAGTATGGAGCGGATTGGGTATAAGGTTAATGGCTTGGACAAGTGAAACGTGTATTTTTTGTCGTCTCTACTTTATTCTATAAGAGATATAGAGGGGGATGGGAAGGAGGATTTGTGAGAATTTTGTGTGTGAATTAGTGCGAGTGAGTGAAAAGGAAACTGAGCACTTTGAAGAACGTTTTACGCTATATAAAATGACTGGATAACCCTGTCATAAAAACCTTCACTTGTTACAGTATTCCTCAGCTGGCACTTCTTCATCTCGCATCTCGCATCTCCCTCTTGAGATCGCTCTCGTAACCTTCATGGGCTGTTTTTCTTGGACTCCTGTTATCATCAGAACGGGTTGCTTTTTCAATGGGACTTCCTGAACGGTTGCTTTTATCTGACGATATTCCGTTTGTGGGGACGGATTTTGATGAGAAAGTTTGCGGGAGTTTGAGTCTGGATGTTTTGTATTGGATTTTTTGTATAGGACGAGGGTTCGTGGTTTTGAAGGGACATGAGGGTGAAGGCAGGTAGAGAGGAGATCATGAGTGAATGGTTGAGGATACCAGAAATCTTTCCGTTTGTTATTGAGCTGGTATTGGGGAGTTTGTTTCCTCGCTGGGTTTGATTAGAGTTGCTTGGCCCCTTTTCGCATGAAAGGCTCCGCTTTCAGATTTCTTTTCTTTGCGCCAAAAGCGCAGAAACGTCCAGGCGCGATCCAGTTTCCCTCTCAGCTCGTTATCGATCCCCCTTCGTCCTTCGGGGCTTTCGGTCCAGAGAGTTATCGCTTTTCGCGTATTGGATGGTTCTAGTGGCATTTAGGAACCTACGACTTTCATGATAAGATAAGAGGGTCTAAACCCGTGATCAATAGCCAATTTTGGGTGAGAGGTTGCCTTTTTACGATTTTGTTGGTACAGAGAGATGCCTTCATATGGTGGAGGTTATTGGATATCGGATATGTCTTATCCCGTTTTAACCGTTTGAATATCCGAGTCTAGTCCGGATGTCGGAGACGTCCGAGTCTTCCTTTACCAAATCGAGCGAAGAGCGTCAACCACACAAGTAGATTTATATGTAAGAGGATCTGCGCAAGTTAAGCTTGAAGTCAGAGTGCTTACGCATTGCTTACTGCATTAATTGGTTTGTGACACCACCCCGCTCATTATTAGCGTCATAGTTCCAAGTGACTCAAGAAAATTGAGGACAAAACGGGGAGTGGAGTGGTGGTCATGATCTATTTGTCTTTTTCGCTTTTCCGTCTCGTAGTGCCAAATTATCTCAAAGATTCAAAGTCAAGGTAGGAAAGGAACGGGAAAGAAAGATGGGTTTCGATACCAAGTGATACGTAAGTCACATGCAACGCTCTCGCCACCGAATAACTCTGCATCGTCAAGTATCATTCAAGGAAGTATTTCCCGTCCAAATATCGGTTAGCTTACAGAAACCTCATTGTGACATTCCATTCTTTCCTGCTCGAGTATTGGAGCGCGCATCAGTAGGCTGAAGTGAGAGGCAAGTACGCCGGTGCCAATCAAGTGATTGCATTAGCTATAACATTGGCTATAGAGTAGACTGGGCAAGGTATCCGTCCACCCAAACATACTTTGTGGTGTAGTACAAATACACTTCTGACTCAGCACTAGCCAAGACCTAGAGCTTTTCTACAATAGGTAATAGGGTGAAAATGCGCCCACGAATGAGCCTGACCATGGAAGTGTCTATCCTAAACCAATGCGGGGTAGATTCCAGTGTGACCAGTAGTGTGGCAACAAACTCTCATCATAAGAACATTATTATGAGGGGTCGGACCGAACCGAATCGAAGCGAACTTTCTGCTAGTTCGGCTCGGTCGAATTTCAAGGGGTTCGGCTCGGTTCGAGTCCGACAACAGTTTATTGAGCCCAGAGTTCGGCAGATCTGCTCGGAACACTACCCGCATGCCATGTCGGAGTTTTATAGTGGCATGATAGGATGTCTTGGCTGCATCCGAGGAGCTACTGTCTAAGCACTCAGAGAGAAATCTGGTGACTTTGCACATATGGATTAATCAGCGCTAGAACTGGTTTTATATGTTCAAGCATACATCATGACCTTGGCATGGGTCTTGGAACATAACTATATCATACCAAGCCCCTACTAACCTTTTCACTTTTATTGGGGGTTAAATTTACGTATACTATTGGTCCGGATTTATACCGCATTAATTAACGACCACAGACCCTAGTTCGTTTTAATCTAAGGTCTCATGAACAATCTAGCAAAATATAACGTGAAAAAGGATAGATAAATGTAATATGATCTTGCCTTTTGCTTCAATCTTCAATTTTCTAAGTTGATCTGGCAATATGCTTCAAAATACCAAAAGGAGGGTACCCATAAACCGCCGAAATCGGTAAAATATGTCATAGTCTTTGCCACCATATGCCATATGAAAAACCCCAAATACCAAGAATCAACATGACATAATAAGTGAAAAGCGAGAACCCCGCTCTGAATTCACACCAATTACAGCAAAACTCAATGCAAGAACAGCGAAGAAGTGTAAGATACGAGGAAGTGGTGTGGACAAGGGGGAAACAACCATTCTGAATGGACTTTACCCCGAAACATCAATGCTACCTTGAATTCCATTTAAGAAAGGGCGATTGAAGATCTTCTACTTCCACCGTGAATCGGCGGAGGTAATCGGGTGTTGGCATAGATGGTGTGTGGATGGCTTTCATGTGTGGTTTTCGAGGATTGTGTGCGGATGGCTCTCATATACCAGTTACGACTATGCATCATCTCGATCGACTTCTACTTCCTTAAAGCGCGACCCTTTCCCCTCAGGTTAGAACTCAATTTATATTCCTTTGATCGAGTTCCAGTTTTTTATATCAAGGCTCATTCCCCTCAACTCTAAATTCAGGCTGATTCTGCTCTGATCAATTCACACGTACCCACACACACATTTCACCTACACTGCCCATATTTAGTCCCTTTCAAAGTTTTAGAAGCCTTATTTATCATCATGAATAAGACTTCGCCGCAACAAATCTTCAACACCATCTGGAAGTTTGTAACTCCCTTGAACATATTTGGAGGAATTGCAGCTTTCATCACTTTCAGAATACTTTACCAGATCTGCTACTATCGCTTCATTTCACCGCTTCGACATTTCAATGGACCATTCTGGGCTTCTGTAACTAGGTTATGGTCCGGATACCACGGTATTCTCTTTTCTTCTCCACCTCGTTATCATCTCTTAAAGTTCCTTCGTAGCCTTTCCCTACCTAGACTTTCGAAAAACAAATGTCATTAGCTAACACGCGATTGAACTCGTAGCATTCAAAGAAGACGAAGTCTCAGTAGTCCACGAATGGTTCAAAAAGAACAGTAAGTCTCCTCCCCTCCTCGCTATCCCACCACACTTCTTCCGCGTACTTTTTTCATACCCTTCCTAACACACCACCAGCCGACCAAAAGGCAATGCGCGTCTCCCCAACCATGCTCCTAATCTCCGATCCTCTCCTCCTCCCCAAAATTTACCACCGCACCTCCACAAAGACCGGCTGGTACATCGTAGGTCAGCTCGGGCCACGGGAAGCCTTATTCACCATCAAAGAAGCAAAAGACCATGCCTATCACAGAAAGCTGATGTCGAGTCCGTATTCGTTCTCGAATGTGATTAAGATGGAAAAAGCGGTTGACGAGGTTGTGGAAAAGTGGGTTGAGAGGTTGGGGGGGTTGTTTGCGGGGAAAGCTGCTGAAGGGGAAAAGGGGCGGTTTGAGTTTGGAAGTTGGGCGACGTATTTGGGGTTTGATGTTATTAGTACGGTTGGGTTTGGGTAGGTTGTGTCTCGGTGTTTGCCGCCTTTCAAATCCTGCCGAATTTGAACTCTTGCTGGCAACTTCACCTTTTTTCATTCCTCAACTTCCCATTTTGGAAAAAAGCCATCGCTAACATCACCTCCCTACCCTCAGAAAAGCATTCGGCTTCATCGAATCCGCTTCTGACCTCGACAACCTCCTCAAAGATCTCCGCAAAGTCTGGTTCATCTTCAACATCTGCCTACGTCTGCACCCCCTCGTCGAATTTATCAAGAAAACACCATTTAAGGGCCTCGTTATGGTGTCTCCGGAGAACAATGATGCGGGTGGGCACCTGATGAGATTTCGGGATCGCTTGATTAATCAGCGGCTCAAAGACCTGGAAGAGAACCCGGAGAGTAAACATACCAGACATGATATCTTGCAGAAGTGAGTGAGTGAGGAAGGGACTGAGGAGGAGGGAAAGCTAATGAGAGAACAGATTCTTGAATGCCACAGACGATGATGGCGCACCGTTGGAGATGGAATATCTCAAAGGTTCGTAGAACTTTCCTACTGACAGCCAATCTCCAGTCCCAAAATCCCAAATTTTGGCTAACTTAGAGCTCCAAAAACAGTCGAAATATACACCATCATTCTAGCCGGCGCCGACACAACTGGAAGCACCATGTCCGCCCTCCTCGGTTGCCTCACCTCCTACCCGGGCGAGCTCGCTACCCTAATGGCTGAAATCCAGTCCGCTGATGCAGCAGGTAAACTGTCCCACCCAGTCCCGACGTATTCCGAAGTCGAAGCCTCATGCCCCTTCTACATCGCCTGCATCAAAGAGGCCTTGCGTCTCTTCCCTGCAGGTTCAACTCCTCTTCCAAGGTTTATCTCCTCCTCTCAAGAACCCCTAACCATCGATGGAAAAGTCGTTCCTCCAGGCACCGAAGTCGCTGGGAATCCATATATCATGGGTCGAAACAAAGATTTGTATGGTGAGGATGCGGAGACATTCAGACCTGGAAGGTGGCTGGAAGGAAATGGCGAAAAGGGGAGGCTGTTTGAGAAGTATATGTTTGCTTTTGGGTATGGGACGAGGGCTTGTATTGGGAAGAACATTGCGTGGTTGGAGTTGTATAAGGGGCCTTTGACGGTAAGAGTTTCCTTTCCTATTCACCAGTACGATCAGCTGATAGATACCCCTCAAGTTCCTACGAAGATTCAAATTCCAAAGCTGTCCTGCAACCCCCGAAACTCCACCTCAGAGCTGCAGGAAGATTGCAGCTGCGATTTCGATTTGGGAAAACCAGTGGCTTACGATCGAAAACCGTGAGAGGACCAAGACATAGACCGGGGGTTTCTTTTCGTTTTCAAGCTTGAAGTTATGTTTTTTGAACTTGTTGTGGAAAGGGTGGGTTGAAATAGGGGATGGCATTAAAGTAAGCGACCCGGCGGTCAGTATATATAACAGGTCGCAATGAGCACATCCGCTAGCGCTATTTTTCTTTTTTTGAAACATTGGCTTAGGCCCGCTTATCGCCGGTGGAGCCACAGCTTTCTTCAGTACCGATACTTTACGCGACTGGTTTATTAGGTTTCAGCAAAGTTTTTTAATCTGCGTATAATCGATAACTTCTAATTACAACCTAATATCTTGAAATCGTATGCCATGCGCCGGAGACCGAGTGCCCCCGGCCAGATTGGCCATGAATGTGATTTGATTGAAGAATTGAAGAGTTGCATTTTCCTCCGATCTTTGGGTATAGTATTCTTCATATTTTCTTTTTTTCAGAAAGAGGAAGAAGCTGGTCCGGGTTGATACAGGGGAAGATCACGTGGATGACCCACCTCCCGAAAAAAAATCCAACCCACGATCTTCACGCTTGGGCCTGCCGTGATCATTTCATAAAAACACATATAAGACGCCAACATGGGATCCTATCCCAATATGGAAGAAAAGGTGCGTGCACTGGTGAGGTGACCGCTCATGATGTGCAGGCCAAAAAGCTGGAAACGCCAGAAGCTCAGCAACCACCCCTACGGGAGCACCGCTATGATATATAATGTACTATAAACAATACTTAATTATATCTGGCAATAATGAATTGAATTAATATGTTATCTACGTTCTAGTACCTTATATTTTATGAAAGTGATTAATTCTCCCTTGGAAGTGGATAGAATGGAATGGAGGGCGATGACTGAACACCTGTACGTGGTGCCCTCTACGAACCTGGAATTGCAATATTATTCCAGAGCCTAGATTCAGTCGGCGAATTTTTCGCGGATTTTTATCGAAATATCAACATTTGTGCGCACCACCACAACACAGAGCCAGCGCCATCAAAAGACAATTCGACCATCGGAAACGC
>QYAP01000089.1:0-82265 GCA_003988905.1 Hymenotorrendiella dingleyae
TCTATTGGTTATAACTAAATGGGTTCTCCTGTCAGTCGCAAGAACTGTCTGAGCCTAAGGTCCCAAATGTCATATGACGATCTCGTGATCGTAACATTAAGGAATTAAAGTATATAATAATAATTTAAAAATATAATAAAGTTTCATGAATTATAAACGAATTATATATATTATAATACCGAGCTTTTAATTAAATTTCGAATAATTAATAATCTATAAATAATAATAATATAATAATAAACCCTTTTTAAAGATATATAATAATTTCTTAGAAATTTAAATATTTTAATAAACGAAATAATAGAAAACCCTTTTTATAATAAGTTTATATAATAATAATAATATAATAAAAGCTTTCTTCGGAGATATATTATAATAATTAATAAATAAAAGCCCTTTTAAAAGGTATATATATACGGAAATCTTTTAATAGAAATATATTTATATTATATAAAGAATCTCTTTTATAAACGAAATAATTATAAAAAACTTTTCTTATAAATAATTTATATATATAGAAAAGCTCTCTTTTCCGGAAATATATACGATAAAAGAATTTTATAAATAATCGTTTTAAAAAACTCTTTTTAAAAATATAAATATAAATTATATATTAAAATAATTAAAGATCTCTAATTATAGATAACGCTTTTTAAGAATAAGATTTTTATTAACTGGTTTATTATATAAGCTAAATTCGATTATATATAATTCGGGAAAAAACCTTTTTATTATATAAAAATATATAAAATAACGATAATATAATATATAATAGAATAAATAATAGATAATAATAAGGGTTTTAAGTAATAGAAATATAACGTATAATAGAATAAGGATTTAAGGTACTAATACTAATATTAATAGAGATTAAAATAATAATAATAATATTAATAAAATATATTAATCTTATTAGATAATATTTTAAAAGAATGAAAACACGTTTTCAATAACGTTTAAGCTTAGATTTTTCTTTTTTGTATACGCTTTCACGCAATTATAATTCTTCGCTTCTTACTTTTATTTCGTACATATAAAGCTTTTAAAAGGGGGGTAATATCACGGGTTGAAACCCTGCATATGGCCTATGCGCGGCCTAAGCGAGGTCACATAACCCACCCCGAATGCCTTCACTTTGTATGATCATACGAAGCCTCTTCTTTCCTTAGTTTTAGCTTCTTAAATAGAACCCCTTTTTCGGACGAACCTCTCCTTGATCGGCCCCTCACACAATCATAGTTGCAGACCAAACAGCCACATACCACCGCAAAGCTGGACTTTACGTTGTTGGATATCTTGGAAAGATCCTTCCTTACTTGGAACAGTCACGAACGTATATATGTATTCTTTCTTGAGAATCGTCCCTCTCCCATATGTACTGCGGGATGTAGAAGGATGGCGGCAACAGCGGATTCTGTGGTGAATTTTGTGGAGATTAGTTTAGGTTCAGAGGCAAATGCTTTTCTTGAAGGCAGGGGGAGATGGCATGGACTGGGTGATGTGAAATGGGGAGGAGTGAGGGGGATGTCGGACAGAAATGGGCTAACAAGAGAAATCAAAAGTTGAAAGTCAAATGCTTGCGCAGGTAGATTCAAACTTTCTTTCCCGCTTGGGGGCTGTAGCTAGTGATGGAACAATAACAGAAAGGATTGGGTTGGTGATCATTGCTAACTGTGCTCGAAAAAGCTTGCCTGGATAGGGGTTCGTGTGGCTCCCCTTTTGCGAATTCTGTTAGTCAAGGACATTGGCCACCCGCAGGAGCTTGATGAGAAAGAACTTCGGTGAACACCACTATGATCTGATTCTTAGATTACTTTGGGGCGGTCGGTGTCCCGGGTCGTCTAGCTTTGGCTCCTCGCCTCCTCGATTCCTCTCCTTTTGGGGAAAGAGACGTGCTTTTCATTTCTCTCCCCGCGATCACGGCACACGCCCTCGAGTCCTCAGATGTCAAAGCTTGGGACGGATTCGTATGTAGCGGTGAGAGGATGTCTTGTGGTGTGAAAACTTATTGAAGATGTGGAATCGACGAGGAACGGGTCTGAGACGCTTTCATTTTGACTTGGATGTGTGAGCAGTAGGTTTGCTAGCCATGAAGCTCGAGTAGTTCTCTTCACTGTTAGCTGCTGCCCTTTATCTTTGCCAGGTTTATACTTTCGGCCCAATCTCATTGCTTACCTTCAGCAGCTATCTCTCTCCGAAGTAAGAGATATAAGCTCTGCACCATATACTACCAAACCAAAAGCCGCGCAAGCTTGGTGTGCTCACTCAATCATCATTCTCCCCTTTCTCACCCCGAAAGTTACTTTCGAGTTGACCGATTCTCGCATCATCTGTATTGACATGGTGCAAGTGAGATGTGGAGAAAATATATGAGTCTAGCGTGAGAGTTGTTTTTGTGGCACATGCCATAGTATATCTCTATATGTTCCCTAAATAAGCGCGACATACTGTATTCAGCTGCAGCCCTACGAACTCCGAAGGAGAGAAATCCTGGGAATCTGCTAGTAGATGTACATCAGCCCTAAGATATAACTCTCTGCGACTTTGTCATCTACCGTATTAATTGGTTTAGAGCGCCCCCCTCTCCCGTTTTTGACCTCATTGTCCTAGGATATCTGAGAGAATAGAGGTTAAAATGACAGAGGCCCTGAAAACGGGAGAGGGTGCATTCACGGATGTACCTCTCCCGTTAACCTCAATTCTCTTTAATGATCTGGCACAATGACATAAAAAACGGGAGGGGGTGGCGCTCTAAACCAATTAATACGGTAGGTCTCTGGCTGGGCAATCTTACGGGATTCTCGATTCCTTTACTACCACTTGCCTTGAGAGCACGTTTGTATTCTCAGATTTCTGCGATCTCCGATTCCCGACGTCTGCGCGAAAACACTGAAATTGGGTTCGTGCTTGAATATCATGCAGCCTTATGAGAGATGCGATTCTTGCTTTTCGACCGCCTCCGCGGGTCGACGCGATTATTGGGAAAACGCACGCGCGGGAAACCAGATAAACCAGGTCTCAGATAGCAGGGATTTTGTTTTCGTAGACCTTGCTTGGCGTGGGGAGGTTGATGCTGTGACGTCGAAATTTTGATTGGTTGATTCGCGCAGACCCACAAAAGTGGAGACTTCCGACCACCAGACAATTTTGACGACAACCAACATCAGACTACACTCACACCTCACACCTCTCTGAATCTTGATCGCGATAACCTTCCTCACCATGATCTTTCATATTTTCTTTACGACACGCTTTGCGCACTTCAGAGAGATGCATGCTCCTTGATTGCGCTCATAATTTCCTGCAACGGTATATCAAAATTGTGTTCGGTTGGTCCGAAAAAGGAAATATCCAGCTCAGCCCAAACCGCCTCCCGAAGAGCTGCTTGAACGTCTCCCGTCTCCCGTCGTCCACAACCTAGAACCCAGACCGACTTCCCAGGTCTCGACATCATTCAGTAATATCGTCAAGAAAACGAGAGACAACAACAACGACTCCCGGTGTGCTGCGGGGCAAGCAGTTATCTCTACGCAAAAGAGGAAATGCTGTACAATTTTCCTGTCCCGTTATCTTCAGCTGGCGGGCACTGTGGCACTTGCTCTCACCCGTCACTGGTAGATCTTCCGTTATTCCGAAAAGCTTCGTTGGACTGCAGTTGTATTTCAAGCAACCCCCGCTCTTGTTTACCCTTTTGATATTACACCACGAGGGAGGCTGGCTGTGCGACGATGCATTTCTGACCTCATGGCATATCGTTCCTGGTACCTGCAGAAGTCTGCCATCCATCCCACGCTTCAGCTTTCGCGAAAGCAAGGGGAGTTTTCAGCCTCTTCCGCACCATGATAACCACGTTTATTGACGGGTTCATGGCTAGTCGAAATTGCAAATTTTCATTGGATGTAATGCCTCTAAATATACACATACTGAGACCTTGGTGCCACGGAGGCGTCTCTTGACGAGGACTCGCATCATTGCCATTGCTTTGGCTGTGATTATTGCCTACAGCAGTCCTGCGTTGTGCTTTGAACGGGTAGGGCCCCCTGAATGAGCGGTGGGTTTGCCTCTTCTGTGGAAATTGGCGTCCAAGTTGCCGTTGTATATAGCTTTATCTCCATACTTTAAGCACGCTTTCTCTGTCTTCACCTCTTTCCACGTTCTTTACAGCGCTCGTTCTCTTAGGATTCGTCCTACTGTCACTCGTTTTTCATTACACCCTACTTAATTCCCCTAATTTGATACTCGCCCCCCTCGTCAATATGAAGTGGACTACCACCGTCGCTGCTATTGCAGTGGCTGTCTCTTCAGTAGATGCAAAAAACCTCAATCCTCGCCACCTCCTCCCCAAAAGCCCCAGTCCCAGCTCCAGCTCCAGCTCCAGCTCTCTATCACACCATCACCACTTCACGAATTCCTCCAGACACCATCACCATAGCCCCACAAAATCTTCTAGTTCTACAGTGTCTTTGGTAACTGGCGTCAGCACGACAACATCATCCGGATCTACAACCGCCGCAGATCCTCGATCATCTGTAACTGTCACGAACTCTACGAGCGCTACTGGTTCTTCCGCAAGCTCTAGCTTAGCTAGCATTTCGACAATCGGCGGATCAATTGTTTCAGGTGGCTCCTCTATCCAAACATCTTCCTCCTCTGGGATTTTTCCGAATTCCACAAGCTCGACAGTAGGCTCTACAGGATCGATTTCCACAACAGGATCAGCATCAATCGCTTCAGGCGGCTCCTCAATTCAAACTTCATCCTCATCTGGGCTCGTCCCAAACTCTACAAGTTCTATAGGATCGATTTCTACCACAGGATCGGCATCAATCGCTTCAGGCGGCTCCTCAATTCAAACTTCATCCTCATCTGGGCTCTTCCCAAACTCTACAAGTTCTACAGGATCGATTTCTACCACAGGATCGGCATCAATCGCTTCAGGCGGCTCCTCAATTCAAACATCGTCCTCGTCTGGGCTCTTCCCGAACTCTACAAGCGCTACTGGAAGTTCTACGCTATCAGGATCAGCATCATCAGTTGTTTCAGGCGGCTCCTCAATCCAGACATCGTCTTCGTCTGGGCTCTTCCCGAACTCTACAAGCGCTACTGGAAGTTCTACGTTATCAGGATCAGTTGTTTCAGGTGGCCCCTCTATCCAAACATCGTCCTCGTCTGGGCTCTTCCCGAATTCCACGAGTGCTACTGGAAGTTCTACGTTATCAGGATCAGCATCATCAATCGCTTCAGGTGGCCCCTCAATCCAAAAATCTTCCTCATCTGGATTATTCCCTAATTCAACAACATCCACAGGAGTTGCTAGCTCCACAGGTTCCTCTTTCAGACCTTCTGGCTCACTTAGCACTTCGGGAGTTGCTTCTTCCGGGTCCTCGATTCCAATCTCATCGTCTTCATCTGGATTGTTCCCTAATTCAACAACTTCCAGAGGAGTCGCTAGCTCTACAGGATCATCATTCAGACCTTCTGGCTCAGTTAGCACTTCAGGGGTTGCCTCCACCGGCTCCTCAATCCCTATCTCATCCTCGTCTGGAATCTTTCCCAATTCTACTCGTTCAGGGGATCCAGGAACTAGCTCTACAGGGTCATCTTTCAGACCCACAGGCTCGGTTAGCACTTCTGGAGTCGCCTCCACCGGCTCGATTCCTTCCTCATCGTCCAGTGGAATTTTCACCAATTCAACCCATGCTCTTGGTGCCACCACCGGCTCGATACCAACCTCTTCCGGAACATCTATCCGACCATCTGGTGGAAGCTCTTCGTCTGTCAGCTCTGCCTCGGGTATCTTCAACAACTCTACAACCTCTGGGGTTGCCAATCCTACAGGTTCAACATCTAGAGTCTCTGGCTCCGTTAGTTCTTCATCGATGGGATCTACCTCAGGAGTCTTTAGCAATTCTACTAGCTCTAGAGCCACTGTCACAAGTTCTCTAGTCATCTCAACAGGAATTGGGTCATCTTCAAGAATTTCTGGTTCGGTAAGCTCTTCATTGGGCTCTACATCAGGAATCTTTAGCAACTCTACTAGCTCTGGGTTTGCCAATCCTACAGGTTCAACTTCAAGAATCTCTGGTTCGGTTACAACCTCTGGGTTTGCCAATCCTACAGGTTCAACATCAAGAGTCTCTGGTTCTGTAAGCTCTTCATTGGGCTCTACATCAGGAATCTTTAGCAACTCTACAAGCTCTAGAGCCATTGCCACAAGTTCTATAGTTCTCTCAACAGGAGCTGGGTCGTCTTCAAGAGTGTCTGGTTCTGTAAGCCCTTCATTGGGTTCTACATCAGGAATCTTTAGCAACTCTACCAGCTCTAGAGCCACTGCCACTGCCACTGCCACTAGCTCTATAGTTCTCTCAACAGGAGCTGGGTCGTCTTCAAGAGTCTCTGGTTCTGTAAGCTCTTCATTGGGCTCTACATCAGGAATCTTTAGCAACTCTACTAGCTCTCGGGCTACTGGTACCGGCACTGGCTTTATATCTAGCTCAACAGGAATCATAGGAACAGGGTCATCTTCCAAGCCATCTGGAGCCTCGACTAGCTCTGTGTCTGGCGGAACTAGCGGCGTTGCCAGTTCCACGGGATCGTCGTTCAAGCCTTCTGTTTCACTGAGCTCTTCCTCTGCCTCAGGGTTCTTCAATACTTCTTCGATCTCTGTCAACCCAACTGGATCTATTAGCAAATCTGGCACCGTCAGCGGATCATCCAACCCTACGGGATCACTTACCGGAACTGGATCTATAATCTCGCCTTCGGGTTCAGCTAGTGGATCTGCATCTGCCAGCAAATCTGGCTCTCTCAGTGCCTCTGCATCAACCAACCCCACCGCATCACTTACTGCCTCTGGATCAATTTCGCTGTCTTCAGGTTCACCTAATGGATCTGCAACCCTTAGCAAATCCAGCACTGGCACTGGAACCAACCCCAGCGGATCGCTTACTGGCTCTTTCACAGGCTCAGCTAGCGGATCTGCATCTGCTAGCAAATCTGGCACTGTTGTCAGTGGATCGTCTGGTGTCATCGGATCAATTACTCAAACGGGATCTATCTCAGCTAGTGGATCTGCATCTGCTAGCGAATCTGGCTCTCTCAGTGTTTCTGGGTCAACTAACCCCACCGGATCACTTACTGCCTCTTTCTCAGGCTCAGCTAGTGGATCTGCATCTGCTAGCAAATCTGGCACCGTTGTCAGTGGATCATCTGGTATCATCGGATCAATTACCCAAACGGGATCTATCTCAGCTAGCGGATCAGCATCAATCAGCAAATCTGGCACTGCCAGCGGCTCATCTGGTGTTTCTGGATCCGGATCATCTGGCAATGGTGGTGTATCAAGCACGACCAAGGGAAGTGCAACTGGAAGCCTCAGCTCTGCTACCGCTTCTATCACACAATTCACAACATCCACCGTCTACACAACCCAACTTTACACTATTACCTCATGTCCAGCAACTGTCACGAATTGTCCTCTTGGACAAGTGGTCACCTCCACCATTGCTCTTTACACGACCGTCTGTCCTGTTGTTCCAGCCACCACAACCCCAGCTCCTGTCATCACTGGAGTTCCATTGACAACCTCAACTGTTTATACAACACAGATTCGCACGATTACTGCCTGCCCGGCAACTGTAACAAATTGCCCACTTGGAAAGGTCGTCACTGAGACCATCTCTTTGTATACTACAATCTGGTAAGCCCCCCCTCATCCCATCTTCCCAAACCCATCAACTAACACAAAACAGCCCAGCAACAGCCATCGCCACCCCAGCACCAACACCCAAGAAATCCATCATCGGCATCGAAGTCATAATTTCCGGAACCGTCACCTACCAACGTACAATCTACAACACGCAAATCATTACCGCACCATGCTACGTCTGCGCTCTCTCAGCTCAGAGCATCACATACACACCAATGATCACAGTTACCACGACATACACCATCAATGCGCCTCCGGCTACTGTCTATCCATGCCCTACGTGCACTGGAATTACATTGACTGTACCAGTTCCCCAGTCTAGTACACCTCCTTTCACAAATGTCCAGATTTACACGCCTCCTGCGCCTCCCGTTACGAAAGTCCAGACTATCACGGCGGCGAACGCTGTTCAGACAATTACACAGGCCAACGGAGTTGTAACAACTGTAACAACTAGAGCATTGGGAGCGTCCTCTCCTGCCGTCCCGTTGGTGCCAGTGGTCAGTGTCTTGACAAGTACGATTTCCGGCCGACCATTCGTGACAACTATCACTGGCACTGGTGGTATCGCCGCCGCTTCATCAGCTAGTGTAAAAACGGCACTCACAAGTGTATCGACATCCACCTTTGGTGCGGTCCTCACGCCGACAACCGCGAAACCATCAAGCGCTACCACCACATTCAAGACGGCTGGCGCATCAAGACCTGCACCTATTACCATGTTGCCCGTTCTTGCCGCTATCGGCGCTGGAATCTTCGGCGTCGTCGCATTTTTCTTGTAGATTTCCTTCTTCGCAATGGGCTTATGCGAGTGAGAAAGGGGAATTAGACGATGGTTGCATGGTGTAGCGAGGATAGTGCGGTCTTATACATAGCACATTTTTCTTTGGGTAAATTAATTTCGTCATGGGGTTTGCATTGCTTCGGAGACTTTTTCTTTGGTGTTTAAGAGGGAATTGGTCGCAGAGGAGGATGGATCGGGAGGTGGGAATGTACAAGTACCATTCTATACCGTAAAACTAGGGACGACATAATGAATTTACCGTTGTACTCTGCCAATTGTTTCTACTTTCTACTATATATCGACGATAACGATGACACCATTCGATCTTGACTCTTAACTCTTGAGCTATGCATTTGGGTTGGAGTAACCACTTGCTCTTCACTCTTTTGATCTCAGGTTTCTCCAATATTCTAGTACATACAATGAGACGTAAAACGGGGAGAGGCCTTGAAAAAGGAGCAGTCTCCCATTCTGGCCTCAATTCTCTGTGAAGGCCAGGCACAGTGAAAATGAAAACGGGGGGTACTCTAAATCAAGTATCAACAATGCGCGGTTCCGATTGCGTTGTCCTCCACCAGGTCTGCGAATCCTCGGTGTCGTTTCGTCTTTACGCGCAAGATTCCAATTTCGGCATACAACACGCAGGCAAGTACCGGAGTGCAGTACATGATTCCAAACGCTTCGCACACCGAAATGCTGACCAATTACCGAAAGGGTCGTATCCAACCAATAAATTTTGTCACGATGGGGAGCGGAATTAAGGGGTAAGTTGCAGGTAATCCTGCAAGTGGTGTATTCTCACACTTTTACGGATGATTCAAGAAAATGGTTCAGGACAATGTACCGGTCCGGTACTCGAGTAGGCTAACGGGGATTTTTTGACATAAATACAGAGGGCGGACGCATCGGATTGGACGGCCCACTCCGAAGTGATCATATAAACTTATAGCAGGGGTTTTTTTTTGCTGTAAAAACAGGGGGGAAAGAGTCTTAACGGCGTAAACCCCCCTATGTTTCGTCCAATCCGATGCGTCCGCCCTCTGTACTAACGACGACCACCCTCCCCCGCTCCCCCCGTCGACAATTGGGGTGCCCTCGATGCCCTCGATGCCCCCATCGGGACCCCAGCAATGATCCGAGCAAGGGGACTGGGACATCCGCAGGTTTTCTTATCATTGGTGCAGAATCCGAAGTTCCCCACTTATGTGTACCAATGCGCTGAGGTTTTCTTCTTTGGGTTAATCTCGTGCCGGATGGCCTTTGCCTGTTTGGGTAAGTGACGATGTTGACTCGCCAAGAACGAGATGCGACCCAAAACATGACAGCAGAGTGAGATGGGTGAGGCTCAACAACATCATGGCCATCGGCATTCGGGCGGCCCAATGATGATGCCGCACGTAGGCGAATGCGATGACAGAACGGTGATGGCGTGTATTTGACGTTGGTGGCCGTGGTGCGGCAAGCAAAGCGACCGACAAACAGGCAAGCGAGACACCCTGCGAAGGGAGCGAAATGGGCGTTGGTGCAGAATCCTATCCGGTCTCGATGATGGTGGGTTGGTGTTACAAGGCTATTACCATCACCGAATCGAAATGGGGATGGAATGCGAGTATGCGAGGGTTGCCTTGAGTTGGTCTCAAGACCAACGCCTTCTTGACACCAACATAAGGCAATTGCAAGGAGGGCGAACCGCCGAAAGAGGGGTATATATCATCCCATCCCGCCTTCATCAATTTCGCATCAATTGCAATCCTTTTCATCGTTGACTTGTTAGCCTGCCGGGTATCCATATTCCGTTTTCAGATATCGACGAATCGCGGATTACATACAGTTTTCTCCTCTCTTTCGCTTCTTCGTAAGTTCGCATCTCATGTCATCAAATCATCGATCAAATTTGGAAATCTGCCGAGAATTCTGTATGTAATATTGGCCCCCCTCTGAGATATACCTTGCGCGCATCTAGTGCGGATCCGCATGAGCATAGTATCGGACTTTGCGTTACAGTATCGCTAGAACTCCGTGAGAGACTTGAACGAGTTGCGGGCCGGCTCTGGTTTTCTTCTTGTCTTGCTGTACGAAAGACTACTACTGTACGAAGCATCTCGTTTATCTTGCAGCGGACGGAGGGACAAGACGGGCGAATCGCACGCACGCTAGACAGCTTGGTCCGTCAATTGCTCCTTTCGTATATCCAGCATACCCGCATGACTTTCTTGATTATTCTTTCCTTTCCTTCTTTTGATTACTTTCCTGTTACTTTCCTACAAGTACTTGATTATAACTTCTTCCAAACAGACCGCTCGAGACAGGATTGCATATTCCAAATTTTGAACGCAAGCACCGTTTCTTTTTGAGAGCTGAGAAAGAGGAGGCCCTTGCCAGCCTTGTCTACGACTCAGTGGGGAGAACTTTGGAATAAAGACTTCCGCGGTTGATCATCGAACTCTATTCCCACGGTTGATCATCGCTGCCTCGTGGAAGATATCAAACATTATCCTTCCTGGTCTCCCACGTTTTCAATCCTCGTCACAATGGAAACAATCACCATGTCCTCACTATCCACGGCACCCCCATCAACCTCACATTTCTCCTCCTACAATATCCAAATCCAAAAATCTAGCCTCTCCCACACCAAATGTCCCCTTCACGCCCAACACAAAATCTGTTCCGGCCGCTACAAAAGAGGAGGAATCTGCATGAGTCGAGCTACTACACCAGCACACCCCAATCTCATGCCAACCTGCAAAAAACACCAGGACCAACAACGTCCCTCCATATCATGTCGAGCGACCCTCTCTTGCGGTTATCCATGCGGGACATTGTTCGAATACCGAATCCACGGCTTCAATGTCTGTGAATCGCACCTGGAACACCAACCCTCCTATTTCCTCGCCCTCCCTGTCGAGCTTCGGATGAGGATTTATGAATACCTATTCCCCGGCGACGTAATCCCAGCGCGGTTCCCACCACGCCAGTCAGCCATACAAAACGTCAACTTCAACACCTTCAACACCTTCCTCTCATCCTTGTACCCCTCCCTTTCTCCATCCACCTTCACAAGCGTCTCAACATCCATCCTCCGCGTCTCCCGCTCCATTCACACGGAAGCATCCCACATCCTCTACGGCACCAAAACCTACACCATCGAAATCTCCCGTCATCACCTAACCATGTGCAACTGGGTAAAACAGCCTCAACGTTTCTGTTCCTCCCCAGTAACTGGGAACCACGCACTGCAGGATTACCAAATGCAACTGATGCTTCTGGAACAGCAGAATAAGAAGAGACTTATGATGGCAAGACAAGAGCAAGATGCTGCCATGAATGGCACCGGAGCAGGAAGAGCCGCTAGCAATTTCTTCGCGAGGGCCCCCATGGCGGGTAGCGGTGGAGGAATGAAAACGGCGAATGTACCTTTTGAATACCGCACCGTCAACACCAACGGAAATGCAAAAAGTGAGGACATCGAACCCTCCTGGACCCCACCCATCGCCTCCCACTACTTCTCCCTCATCCGGCACTTCATCATCACCCTCGAACTCCCGGGCCCCCCAAACTTCGGGAACCGCCAATCCATCAACACAGAGGAAGCGCATCAAATCATGCTCTATGATTTCTCCGACCACCTGTGTCGGTTAGTAGGCACGCTACGCTTGCTTCCCAAGCGAATAAGGGAACTGGATGTGGAGTGTATGTTTGGGGCTTTTTACACGCGTAGTGAGGTGTGGAGAAATGTGCAGTTTTTGATCGCGCCGTTCCGGTCGCTCCCTGATTCTGGCGTTGTAAAGATCGGAAAGGTGGTTATGGGTGTTGATAGCACGACCCCTGAACTTCTTCACCCCCTCCCTAACCAACCAATCCCCACCATCCTCACCACCCTCCCAGCACAACTCCATACCCTCGCCATCTGCCCCTCCCTCTCAGTCTGCTACCCCGAATACTGGAAATTAGAACGCCTCGTCACATCCATCACATCCCAATATCCTCACACCCTCATTTTCGATCAGTTCACGAGCTTGTTACATGAAGCGAGAGTGGCCAGGGAAGCAGGTGATAGGGAGAGGCTGGAAATAGCGTGTATAAGCGTAGCGGAAATTTGGAGTCTGTATACGAAGAGTCAGAGGATTTTTCGGGAGGGGGTGGAGGGCCAGATTAGGGGGTTGTGTGGGGTGGTGGAGGGGATGGTTTAGGTGAGGGGAGGGGGTAAGTGAGAAGGGAAGGGAGGGAAGGGGGGAGGGGGGAGGGGGGAAATGAGGGTAAGGGAAGAGGGTTGCGTAATGATTTATGATAATGGGATTAGAAGGTTTGGATCAAGTCTGCAAGGCGTTGAAGGGAAAAGCAAAAGCAAGTAAAGTGCTATTAGAGCAATGAATGAATTCAACACATTTCAACATTTCAACATCCTCGCCTCTCCAATCATGCACATTCCCAACCTCACCTAAACAGTTCTCAAGGCAGAGGTTAGGCAGAAATAGACAAGGCAAACGATGTTATATTCCAGGCAGACAGTTCACAAGGAAAAATTTAGGCAGCGACAGACAAGGCAAACGATGTTGCATTCCAGGCAGATAAGGTAGCCGGTAATTTCTAGTATCGCTACAATATCTAAAATCCAACTAAAATCCCAAAATTCCAACCCCCCCCCGCCCCCCTCCTTTCCCCCACGCTGATTTTCCAGTTTTTCTCTTTCTTCTCTTGATTTCGATTCAAAACTTCCATAACCCAAGCACCCACCTAGAACTTACTACAGTAGCGCTGTAGCCTGATATAGCCTGCCTAAATGAGATGAGGCTAGTTTAATACTTGTAGTTGGGTCGGGTGAGGGGAAGGGATGATGGATTTGCGAGGTTCAAAGGGGTGTTTAATTTTTGTTGGGGAAGGGGATTTTAGGGGTGTGTGGAAGAAGTGCAGCTAGTAGAAAGGTCAAAGAGTGTGTTGATTGATTCTCATTCGGAGGAGTCAATATCGAGATCACTGATTTGTCGGTATTTAGGATAGGTGTAGCAAAGTGCTGGTAAACTGCTAGCAATGTACCTAATTACACATTTAAGACACCAGAAACACAGCTCCAGAATGCGTTGGATTTCGCGATGAATTTACTAATTTCATTCTGCCAAGCATGACGGCAAAGAGCGAGAAGACAACTTGGCATATTGCTTTTGATACCATACCATACCATACCATACTACGCCAACAAGCATGATGTGATTTCCCCCTTCAAAAGGCGAGAAATAGTAATTAGCGAATCTTCAGCCCAGACCCAGAGAAGAAAAAGAAAAGTTTTCCCAATAACACAGCAACGGGAAATTATGGTGTCCTTGCCGTGCATCTGTGATTCTTTCCGATGAAGGAGTTGAAATTTCTTGAGGGCGAGGAAGAAGAGTGTTGAAGGGATGGTTATGGTGTGGCCAGGCAGAAGTGAGGTGCGAAGGAGGAAGAAATCCCGACCATGCAATCAAGTTCGCTTCCCGATTCGCAAGTCTGAAATCGGAAGAGCAGTGATGTTGTTTGACTTGACACGTGAGTCTGGTGCGGTCGAGAAGGAGATATCAAACGGTAGTCTGGCATCCAAGTCGTGCTAAAAAGCCACCACATTGCAATTTCCCATCTAGAGGCCCGCAAGTCACGGATATTCAGGGGGACCAAGAATAACAATATTCTTTGGGAAATCATCAACTTTGCCCCAGTAGTCGCTGAAAGGGAAATTAGCTACGGGCCTGCAGTGGCCAAAAACTGAGCCTGGCTTAGCCAAAAAGGAGTAATTGAGCGGTAGTCTCCCAGTCAAGCCATCTTCAGTCTCAGCTTTAAGCTCCAACGCAACAATGGCAACGGGGCAGTAACCTTCGTCCCTCGAACGCTGTCCTGCTTGTGCTCGTGCGAGCGTAAGCGCTCGC
Organism: Hymenotorrendiella dingleyae; assembly: GCA_003988905.1. Lineage (NCBI taxonomy): Eukaryota > Fungi > Ascomycota > Leotiomycetes > Helotiales > Helotiaceae > Hymenotorrendiella > Hymenotorrendiella dingleyae. Next base: position 14,387 of record QYAP01000089.1, read on the forward strand.
ACCACAATATCCGGTGTTATTTTATCTCTATAGTCTGGTCCGAGTCGTGTTTTAGAAAGACAGTCGTTGCAGAGTCTCCTATTTGCATTCTCGGCGAATTCTGCCTTGGTCATACCGCCAAACTGAACTGCAAATTCATTGCACATGGAGCAAGCGATATAGTTGTAGGCTCCTTGGATGATGTGGGAGTCCCACGGATAGTGTGGTGAAGGTCCTGAAGTAACGCAATTGAAGCAAACCCGATCCTCGCGAAGGCGGCCACCTCGTCCTTTGCTTCCCTCTATCATGCAACGTAAGAACTTGCTGGATCGGCGCAGACGGACGCAGATGTTGCATGTGAAAAGGTAGCGCTCGATTGCAGATTGGGAACGCTTTGCGGCGAGGAGTGAGTCGTTGGTGACGGGACGGATCATGCGAGAGAAGTATTGATTGGTTTGACCGAGGCTGATTTTCGAAAAGGGGTCGAGGTTGGAGAGGATTTCGATGAGGTCTTTATGGAGTTCGCTGGGTAGACGGAGGAGGGGTGGCTGGGCCATGATGGGAAGATTTCGCTTTGGTGGGCGGCGGACCGGCGGTGATTGGGTGGTCGATGCTGTTGCCGTCAGACAGCGATGCGCGTTGAGGTGATTCGGGGAGGTTTTTGGATGAACAGATCTATTCTTGTTGGAGGGCCGATGAATTCTGAATGTCAGCAGGTTTGGAAGAGTTGGAAGTGTTGTCCAAGTAGTGGACTCTCTTTGGAGGAGTAGAGGGTTTTTACAGTTTTTTTCTCCAGAATATAGGATAACCATGAACCTACCATAAACTTACTATGAACCTTCTCCCCAGAACATAAACCTTCTTCCCAGAACTTTGATTGAGAGGTTTAAAGTCTAAACCAAAGCTTTCGATTGGGTATAATTGGGTTCCGCTACCTAAACTATCAGTGAACTCAAGTTAACGATTTATTGACACTCTTCTGATAATTATTGGAAGGGTGTTGTTATGTAGCCTGTAATGCCCTAATAACTCTATTAAACTGGAGACGTTATACCTACTATGGACGCTTTCCGTTGTTGAAAAAAACTGCAAAAACCCTCTAGTTGCACTTTATCCCTCACTAGCGCCGTTGCTAGCGTAGGAAATCGTCTGATAAGCATTCACTTGACCGTAAAGCGGAAGCAAGAACCAACGCGCATTCATTTCGAAACTCCCCGAAAAAACTCGATCCTTCAGCAATCTAGCCGGCGGTACGACCCCCTACCACAGCGTAGAACCTCTAACTCCCAACTTGGGAGAACGATTTGAAAACCTCGTAAAGGGTAGGCATATGCGAAAATCCTACTTTAAGCAACCCCAATAACTCCACTAATGCTTCTTTACTCCCATAAAAGGTAAGGCGCCTTTACAACCTTTAGCCTTCGAGGTTAAGAGTTTGCGTATTAAGCGATATAACGCCCCACCTTAATTGAACATACCCAATTCTATTAGTCTACTTTCTATGCCCAAAAATCGTTCCCCCAAGTCAGGACTACGCCCCGAGCTTGCGAGGAATTGGGAGTGGTCCCGTGATACTAAGATTGGATCCTTCAGGTGAATCAGCGCCGGATACTGTTACATTTGTGACCTGTCTGCACACAAACACATTTTGCGTCATAAGTATTGATATCAGAATATATTTTCTCCCCGAAAGTGCGTCCTCCTACCCCCAGTGCAGGAATTGTCGGGAGCCTGGCACTCTCGTACAACAATAATCAATAAACGAATGACCGAAGGTATGTGAAAACACCAGGCAGAACAAACCGCAAGCAGCAAAATTTCGGAACGCAGTCCTCCTCTCTCTGAAGCCTTCACCAGTTACAACATACACTCCCATAAAGTGATACTGTGTGTTTGAAAATCATCCCCAGACAACAAAGCCCCGAGAGCCACTTGCGAAATTGTTACTGTAGTGGGAGAAGGACTCAAACTGACGAATGGGGGACAGAGAACGGTTGTGTCCTAAAGACACGGTTCGGACAACAGAAGTGAGGTTCGCGGTTTTAGAACGAGCTTTAGGAGAGGTCTCGTAGGGGCCAAAGGCCTTCGGTAAAGCCGGCTGTTAAACCACTTTGTCGCCATAATCATTCCTTGCACAAATGTCCGTGGGAGTATCAGACTTCTTCATCGCTCATAAGTCCATCTCGGTCCGTGAAGATGTTGCAAGCTGCACACATAATAGAAGGGTCCAGATGAATCTCGATTTGTTTTTCTTGCGATTGCAAATAAATGATCGAGCCAGGCGAGTAAAATCCCTCACTACCGCACACAATGCAAAAACAAATCTCATGCCCAAGTCCGTTCTTCCCTGTCTTCCCCTTTCTCGAATTTTCCATGAAGGCATAGGCAGGTCGAAGGAAGAGAAAGAGGCTGCTTCGAGGCTGCTTGCCCATGAATCTCGTTGTATCCTCAAATAGGTCCGCTCCACTTCACGCAAGTCTTCTTTCGTAATTCTTGTAAGAGAGGAGAAATGGCGATTAGTTAGGCGCAGGTTGAGTTCTGTAAAAGGATCGAGGCAATCGATAACATCTTTCTGAAGTTCAATCGGGAGACGGACCATGGGCGAAAAGTCGGCCATTATAGGAATTTTGAGGCTTGAGGTGTTGATGATGGTAACTGAGTAGCTGGTGGAACTGTCGCTCAACTGTAGTTATGTCTGGCCTTATTGAGGAAGATGCTTATATGAACAGATGATGTTGAGCAGATAACAGGCCTTATCTGCCGTGATCATAGTTTCTCGTATCCTCATAGTTTCTCGTAACCTTCTCGTCAAGGAAGCCAAGAGTATTGGTGGAAGGGTTAGCTTTGCACATAAGCGATGCGCCGTAACTTCCGAGACAACGAGTCCATTGATTGTTCTTTTGCGTAGTTCCGCAGGAACCGACAAAGCATCTCGAATTAGCCAGGTGCCAGACGCATTCTTCACACAACGCTGTGCAAAAACCCGATAGACCATCCCATCGTTCCTCAAAGTTCAAACTCTTCAGCTTCTTAAAGCTTTTGCAGGCCGTACAGATAATGTAGGAATCATAGCGGCTCCCTCCTTGCACTGTTGTATAAGTTATCGAGCCCGCTGAGAATTGTCCCTTTTCGATGCCACACTCGACGCAAAACCGAGACTCTCGCTTCCCTTCATTCTTCCCCCTCTTTCCCTTGCCTCTCTTTCCCCTCCTCATCTTGTTCGCAAAACTGTAGGCCGGTAAAAGGCGGTAACAGAAGTTGCATGTCCATAAGTCTTGTTTAACCCCGGAAGAGGTCAGTTCCGCCTCCAATAGTTCTGTTTGTGTGGCTGGACCTGCGATGGCGCAGAAATGGAGACTGGCCATGCGGAGATTGACTTTCGAGACCAAATCAAGGTAGTCCATAATGTTCTTTTGGAGTTCAATTGGAAGACGGACTAAGGGTGATGAGGCGTCCATATTTGGGGATTCGAATTTGGGGTGATGATGGTAACTAGAGCAAGGTGGAGGTACAATTGACCGCCAACCAGCAATGGAATGCCATTGGAATACAGATGAAGCAGCCATGGCAGAACTGTCGTTGCGGCGACCGTAGGGAATCTTTATATGCACAAATTCCTGCTCGTTGACGGGGCTCCTGTGATCAGATGACAAGCTTTATCCCTGCGATGATCAAAGTTTCGAGTATCGTTCTCTCGAAGCTAAAATCACTTCCCGGGAGGATGGTATCGGTGAGAGGGGTAGCTCTGTATAGGAGAATCGCGGAAAGTTACATTCAAGGCGACAAGACTATATATAGTCTTCTCCAACGCGAAATAGAAAAGTTGCAAAAGTGTCAAAGTGGAAAAGTAAGAAAGTCATCAGCTAGTAGCTCTCGTCTGCTGTCCGTGCGTCTAGAAATCTGACTCACCAATAGTCCCAATGGAATGCTACTGGGCGTACTGCGTACTCGAGTGACTGAGGGCGTCGAGCACAACGAGGGATTCACCCTGGAGCATGTACTCGAGTAGCATGCTGTACAACGATCCAACGGGGGTTGATCGGATGATAGATGAATGCTTCGTCAAAAAAAAAAAAAATTGCAACCAAAACTTCATGGGAAAGCAGTAGTGATGTCAACGAATGACATAAAAGCAAAGCAGTCAAGCAGAACAACTCCATTGGAATGAGTGGAGCGTTGTAGGCCCCAGCAAATTGTCCCAGCCTCCAGATTTCGTATCGAGAACTTCTCGACCTAGGGACGTATCGCAAACTTTTGCGCTCCATCTTGCAAAAGAAAACTTCCCACACTCTCCTCCCTCTTTCTCACTTCGTCTTGCGCTGCGACCACAAACTACCCACTCGGATAACTCTTCGTGTCGCGAAACATCCCCAGAATTCGGCTGAAGGATTTCGTTCGGTGATGGTGTTCGCTCGCAATCGTCAGCGCCAAGCCCACCGTTCGGCCTGAAAATCCAGCCGGTTGCCCCCCCGTTGCTACCTCCAGCACAAGTCAACATTCATCTTCCGCGCCCAAGTAATTGTCAGAACCCAGCTAGCAATCTTTTTTTGAATAAATCGCTACCATCAAAGACTTCTTTTCTTTCGGATTCCATTTTGTGGGCAGTGTGGGCTCAGTGACAGCACCAACGCAGCCAGCGCATCGCTTAGCCAGCTGAGGGGAGCTGTATTTACACCGCCAATTTTTACTCGCTGAAAGCACATTCATTCACTTGCAGCAAGTCAAGCTTCGAGCTTCCATTCCACGCATCTATAAACAGTTCTATGGGCACACGAGCCACGCGATCTTTCATTCCACGGGTACATATCGATATCGAGATTTTATCCATCGCAACAGGAACACTGCGATTGTACAATAGTCTTCTGCGAAATTTTGGTCCGCAGAGCTGCCCCTCCGAGGGCCAGCCTTTCCCAAGCTCGCCATCATGACAGACACTCTTTCAGAGCCAGGAAGCAGCACCTACTCCTCCAGCACCATGTACGTCGGCGATGGGACATGGGATGCGTCCCGAAATGATTTTCTCCTGCCGAATTTAATGGGGTTGAATTTCGATACGATGCGCTACAATGGTAATTCACATTTCACAATTTTCCCCGCTTTCAAGCTTACGATAAGGTGATACTGACTTTTGATTCGCGATTTGATAGGAATGGGAAACCGATTTCGAGAAATGCCTGGGTATTATAATCTGATTGTTGGACATGCAGTTTTGGCTGTTATTACATTCCTATTTATCGTACCTTTGGCTGTCTTTATGGCTCGATTTTATGCGCGGAGTCCAGGATGGGCCCTACGGTCGCATATTTATCTGCAGATATTGACTGTTGGACTTACAACAGTGATATTTGTACTGGGATGGTTTGCTGTTGGTCCGGAACGAAGTCTCACCAATCCTCACCACGGAATCGGACTCGCTATTTATGTTTTGGTGTTGGTACAAGGAATTGCAGGGTTCTGCATTCACAGGCGGGAGAAGGGTCGAAATCGGCAGAGGGTCCCATTGCCACTATATCTCCATCAATGGATTGGGCGTGCGACTGCTCTATTGGCTCTTGCGCAAGTTCCTCTTGGATTAACGCTTTACGGAAGCCCCAAATGGACATTCATTCTTTACGCTCTTTGGGTGGCATTCTTAGTACTTGCGTACTTTGTATTGAGTTATCGGGCGCACGCTTTTCCTGTTCTCCTTAGAAGGGAAAGCAGTCATGGTGGAACAGTCATTTCGGATAAGAGATCAAGTAGATTTGGTGGAGTTTTGGGGCCAATGGCAGCGGGAGTTGGGGCCGCAGCTCTTTTGAATTCAAGAAGACGAAGTAGAAGTCACAGCCGAAGCAGACGAGACGAAGTTGTTGGAAGTCGAAGAGGAAGTGAAAGTTATGTCGAAGAGGAGAAGTATGAAAGTCGACGAAAAGAAGGCGGGGGTTTCTTTGACTCGGTCATGAAGGCAGCAGCCGTTGTTGGTGCAAGAGGATTGGCCAAGAGTTGGTATGATAGACGTCAGAAGAGGAGAGATGATGTCTCCGAGTATGAATCTGTTGCACACGATACACCTTCTAGGAGAGCCAGCAGACGACATCAACACACCGAAAGTATCTTCAGCGATGAGAGTAGGTTGGAGGAAGGGAGACGACCTCGAACCCCAGAACATGCTGTTGCGGCGGCCGCGGCGATTAGTGCTGCTGAAGGTAGACCTGTAACACCACGACCAGCTCGCACTCATTCTCCAGGCCGAAGAACGAGTTATGATAGTTATACTGAGTCTTACTTTACCAACGATTCTCCATCTCGAAGACCACCACCTAAGAACGGGATGGCCAAGGGCGTTCTAGCAGGGCTAGGTCTTGGTTGGTTTGCGAAAAGAATGAAGGATCGCAGAGACAAAAAGGAGATGGAACGCCAAGATCTAGAGGCAGAGAGAATTGAAGAAGAGCGTAACAAACGGCGTGGAAGCTCACGCTATACTGGTGATGGATTTCCTTCTCCTTCTCGGAAACAGCATCGGCCAGCATCGACAGTCATGTCATCAGAACTTTCTTCTATCATAGCACCGGATCCGCATCAAATTCGACCTGGAACATCCATACCACCACTCCCCGCTAGCACAGTCCAATCAAGATCGAGGCACGATGTCTCAGAGGTGATCTCAATGCCGCCTGCTCCCGCGGATCCTCAGGGTATCTTGCATCAAGAATCAGGTAGCGAAACATATATGTCTAATGGAGGTCATCCACATAGGAGACCCTCCGAGAGACGCCGAAGAGAGGGTGAAGCTGCAGCGGCGGCGGCAGTTGCTGCGGCTGCAGAAGTAGCTGCCCATGAGGAAGCAAGAAGACGAAGAAGTAGGAGCAGAGCAGAAACCGGTGCTGTGGATTCCCCACCAGTGAGTGTCAAGGTGAAAGTACATGGAGATAAAGATCGAAATGTTACTTTACGACGACTCACCGAGGCGGAAGCAGCAGCAGAACGAGAAACGAGGGGCGATAAAAGGGAAAGAAGGAGGCGCGCAGATAGTTTGAGCAGTCTGAGTGGTACTGATAGCGGCGCGAGGCAACGACGATACCGAAGAAGCGAAAGGCGGGCAGAAAAGGTGGCAGAGGCAGAATCGGAATTAGCGCCGCCACCTCCAATGGAGCCATTAAGTCCTCCAAATCCTGCATTTGCGGCTGGAAGAAAGCCAAAAGATAGCGCCTACTACAGCGGGAGAGCGGACGGACCCTCAGGTGCCGGGGTAGGAACGAGTATCGGCAGCCATGAGAGTGGTCATGGTACCTGGAGCGAGATGAGTCCGTCTGGTGCAGGAAAGGCAAGCGAGTTGAGTACTGAAGCAGCGGATCGACGGCGGAGAAGAAGGTTGGAAAGGAACCGTCCCGCAACAGGGACGGTCGATTTTACTTGAGTTATGAGCGATGAATTTGGACGTGTTAGTTGGGATGGTAGATATACCGCATTGCAGGGAGTTTTTGGGTTGTACAGTACCTGGTTTATATCATGACAGGTGGCAATGTGTAGTCGCAAGACTGTTTTTATGTAGGGATGAATAGGGGGTTAGGGTGGGGGTTAATGAAAATGATAATTGGTATACGACATTTTCTGGTTCTTGCTTTGCTTCAAGTGACGGCCTCTTCAAATTAAATGGTGATGAGTGCGGGGTGAGGGGTTAAGTTCTCAATCCATTCTCATGCATCTTTCCCCTCGTTGGTGGACTTCCGTTTCGTGCATCATCCTCGAAAGTATTTCTCGGTAGCCTACCCTGTTACGGGACCCACTGCCACATGGCATGGCGGGGGAAAGCAACCTTGCGTCTGCGAGCAGGGATCGCGTAAACATGGCAACGTGACGAACTTTTCTGCAAGACGACGACAGTGTGACGACCATTTTCTACAAACCAAAGAGCGATTGATACCGATTCTCCAAGTTCCAGTATCCATTTGCGCATCTAAAACAACCTCGAATCAATCATATTCCTGGCAGAACGACCCTCGGCGCAATATCCCCTCACCATCACAAACTTCGCCCCAAACTACTGTCAACACCACCGCCACCACCACCACCACCACCACATCACAACATCTATTCGCTCTCTGCAATGTCCGACCAACCTCCTCCACCCGAACAGCCGCCTAGATCTCCATCACCGCCGCCTGCGGCACCAATACAACTCACACCCGGCCCTCGCGCCGTACGATTTACAGACGTATACACCAAAACCCTCTCCACAACACTAAACGCGATATCCTACGACGCATTCGCAGCGTGTTTCCCCGGCATCGCAGAAAGGGCCCCCGCAGCATTAAGGGCATTCTGGGGACAATTTCTCGGACGATTAGAGGGATTAGCTAAGGAGGAATTCGACACCATACTCGTCGAACGCAACGTCGTGCAGAACCTCAACAAACTCGAAGACATCATATCCGCAGCCCGCTATCGAAAATCGCACGCCGACGATTCCTCCGAGCCTGAACGGCCGCCTCATGAGATTGCGCCGCCGGAATTACTCAAGGCGCATGTGGCGCCGCATTTGCAGAGTCAGCAGAGTCATTTGAATGCGCGGTTGCAGACGACGGAGAGTTTGAATGCGGAGTTGGCGGGGAGGCTGAGGGGGCAGAGAGAGGAGATTGAGGGGTTGATGAGGCTGTTGAGGGGGTATGTTGGGGATTTGAGCGGGGCGGGGGAGGCGTTGGGTGAGGAGGGGGAGGAGTTGGGGGGTGTGGGGAGGAGTGTTGAGGGGGTGTTGAGTGAGTCGTAGGAAGGGCGTTTACTTCACCTGGGTGGCGCCTATGCTTGGAGTTACGGATGACTATCTGAAATCCGAGGAGGGATACGCTCTACACCAGCTGAGCTCAACAGCCTCATCAGATTTGCTAGGCTTCGTTGTCTCATTGGAAATCACGGCGGTGAGAGGCATGATGATGAGATTTTGCAAATTATGAGTTTGGCATTGACACATGGTTGGAAAAGGCAAGGGATTATATCAGGAGTTTGGCGTTTACCATTTCTTCTGTACCAATCAAGGTCGATTGCGTTTAGTCTTCTTGAATACAAAGATTATTTGACCACCCCCATCTCACCTCTCGCCTAACATCATCTATATAACCGCGCCATCCCAATTCCTTGAACTCTTTCCTCTCAATTGGTACATCCTCATACACCTGATACATGTCGGGATTGTACTTTCCCTGGGTTCCTAATTGACGTGGCTTTCATGCAAAGAAGAGTTGGGTTTCGGGGTGGGGTTATTGCTGTAGCTATGATAAGGGTGATAAGGGTAATAGTTGGAGAGTTAAGGAAGGAAGGGGGAGTTGTCACCGAAAAGTAAATCACTGTCAAAATAGCTATACAGTATTCACTATTTTTCTCTGGTGAGATTCCCTTCCATTCACAATGTTTTCCTATACCGTATGTTGTAACTTTCCTGCGAATACTGTGCATCACTATTTCGCCAGAAAAATGTGCGAGCGAGTCCGCAGCTGTTTACTTCGGTCCATGTGGAAGCAGTTTACGGAGATGTGATAAAGGGAGGGTTTGTGGGGAGGTTATATAGTGATGATGGAGAGGTTTGGGGTTTGTGGGGGAAACATTGATACTTCGGTTCTTTTGTGGCTTACTTTTCCTTCCATTTCCTCTAGTGGAGAGAAAGAAGGGTCAGCGGCTCGGAAATATTTATTCCTCTTCTGTCTTCTCTCCCCATCTTAACTTATCTCTTTCTCCTTCCTCCCACTCTCCCACTCCCTTTACCACCCCAACACAATATATCTCTCTAAATTCAAACTCAAACACCATCTATTCACACACAACTACTCGAAGCAAACTTGCCACGCCATCTCACCTATCGTACAACCAAAAGCTAACAAGACCCAAGGTTCGTCCCTAGTCTCTTAATAATACTGTAACAAGTATTCCAGAGAGCTTAAACTGAAAACACTATTAGACGCAACAATGAATCACGAGATATCGCTAACGGAATTGTACGATAAGAGTTTTTTAGTAAATGAGATGTGTATGAAGTGTCTGTTGTTGAGAACTGATGAAAACTAGGAATGTGAAAATTGTGGGGAGAGGGCGGGGTGTAGAGTTTGCTGTTGAGAAAGAAGTTGTTGTCGGAATGAGAAGTTGATGGAGATGGAGTGATGGGAGTTTTTTGTGGATGTTTTATCTTGTCGTGATTTGTGGGAATGAAATTTCAGGATACGAGTGTGTGGTGTGTGCGTGTTACTTGATACTGTATCCACCATGGGCTAGCCATCCCACCATGGCCTTTGTTGCTTCTACTTCTTCCTATAATTCAAAGTTAGATGTGGTTCTCCCTCGGATATATAAATCTAGACTTTGATAATAAGGCTCTTCAAATTTGTTTGACCAGGTGATATGCATGTATTTTTGTGAAGTGAAGGCAATTGAGGGGTATAGCTAGAAAGAGATAGACCTCGAAATCTTGCGAATATAACACCCCAAACCCGCTCTTCACATCTCTATTATTTTCTTTAAAATCCTGGAGGTCTTCGGTGTGGATTAACAGCCATAATGTAGACTGAACTTCCCAATCTCTTCAGCCTTTCTGACTTTGGCGAGAGGAAATATTTGAGAAGGGAATTTATCGTGCATTGGAAGTTGCAGTGGATCATACTTACAGGTACGTTTTTGGTGTATAGGTGACGGGATGCAAAAGACGCGTTATATCTTTGAGGAATAAGAACTCACCTAAATTTCGGCAAAGACTCGTTTTACGACAGCAATTCGTTCCCTAATTCAATCTTGCTTTAACTCACTCCGGCTAGTTCTTATTCTTCTTTCAAGTGTCCAGGGAAGAAATTCAGAGGCATATGACCTGGAGCAGCTAAATTTACCATGCCCAAAGACGTTTCAAAATGGAAGACCGGCACCGCAGCAGTTGTTTGACATATCAATGATGACGCTTATGCCCATCACTTCTATTTCACCACTCAATTTAATAGTACAAATTCCAAGGGAAAGCGTTTCCTTTTCTCTTCTTCCCCGTTCTTGCCTTCAATACACGCTTCAATTCACATTTCCACACACCAACGAGTTAGAAATCCTCCAAAAGCAACGCTAGTAGTTAACCTCATCTTGTCCAGTAGAAGTTTCTTCATGATTATCCCGGAGTTATTTTTCTGCTCTCGCTCTCATTTCCGCCTGCACAATTACGGTAGAAGAAAAGAAAGCTTTCTTGCTTGCAATTAAGAAGCTATTATGGAAATATAGACACTGGACTGTAAATATCTCGTTGCCAAAAGGCGACATGTTACTAAAACAGAACCTGCCACTATTACTATGCCTTATGAAATGTCAAGACTTAAAATCTATTATGACTCGGCTTCAAATAATTATTTCGTATGGGAAGCTGAGAATGTGATGTGATGGACAGGTTGTTCTCAATTCCTATGAAACCTCAAGCTACTGCAGAATTTCCTCCGAAAACTGGCTTTGATTGTACCTTATGAATAAGTTCGAAAACTTGTCCACGCTGCTCATCCTGTAGCCCCCGAATTACGTCCTTCGTTCCCACTCCGAAGCCACGAAGCCCACCGACTTGCTTTATTCCTTGATTGCAGCAGGTCCAACGAAGTGCGCAGATATACCCTCAGATATAACCTTCCAAGAGCTTCCTACCTTAATGTCCTGTAATGAATCTAAGAGGAATTGTTGTGGCAGCATCAATGCGTGAGTACTATACAATTTCGGTGATATACCTCCTGCAGCTGAACCCAAAGAAGTCTCCAAGTTAGCTTCCGTCAAACACGCGTTTTCTGTAAATTTTGCCGAGAGGCTGCGAGAAGTAAAAAGATTGAAATGGACTACTTACCACTGACCATTAGTTTGACAATATACCCCCGCAACAGCGATGTTTCCGCAGTCTTCTCGTAGATGAGATTGATCACTACAAGGCACAATCTCCTATGCCCCCACTGCAACAGATACAACTTCTCCATGGCGCAGTTTTGTGCGGCTGGAATCAATAACCTCTCGGCCAAAATCCACATCTTGACTAGGCTTAATGCTATGCGGTCGGATTCATCGTCCTTTTCTGTTTCTGGCCACCTACGAGTACCTGGTTCGCCGAGGCCATTGAGTTCAATAACATTGCGGTAGAAGAATTGAGCGAGCAGCTTGAAAGTGCTTGGTACTACATCCTCAAGCTTGTAGGTTTGTGTTTGGCCTTCGACGAAATCGCTATTCAGGGCGGCTGCGAGCACGGGGGAGTGGTAGCATACGTGCTCCTTGTGGAGGATGAAGGTCTGCTCGGCTTCGTCCGAATCGGGTCCGACAATGAAGGTTACGATGGCTGATGGTGTGCTGTAAATTCAAGCGTCAAAAGGGTGTCTTTCAAGTCTGGCGATGATGAACTTACGAGAAATCGGGCGGAGCTAATCCCTGATAATTTTTTCTTGTCAAGTCGGGAGAAGTGAGAGGAGCGTCCGTAGATACGGCAGCTTGATGGGCGGGATCTGGAATCTTTGCCATTTTGGTGTGTATTTTTGGTTGTGTATGATCAAGAGACGGAGAGGGTTGCAGTGCCCAGGAAGTGGCTGTTATACCCGAAAAGTACGCTAGTAATTTCTGGTGTAACCTAGACGTATTCACTTTGCCCCGGAATCCCGGATTTATCTCTTACTAGCTTGCCTAACTGTTCACCTTCAATTCACCAGGATACAGATGCGGCTTGGTCACATGCGCCTTTCCTTAGATATATCCCCTGCACCATCAATAGCCACCTGTCAATTAATTATCGTCATTGTCATTGCATTCCATGATCAAATCTAGTTGAGACCAAGGACGCTTGTCCAGAAAGCATCGTTACAGCCCAAGAAACAATCGGCCACAAATAATATGTCTACTCAATGTCACTCTGAACTCTACCCAGAACCAATACAAGTCGACCCATTTTCACCCAAAACACTTTCATTCCATTGCAGTTTTCTTGAATGCGTTTGGAACTCGGCCAGCCTAAAGAACCGGGTTTGAGCTTATTTACGAGTTCCCTAGACGACGGGCTATGCATCAATGGAGCGGGCCAAATAAAACCAATTCAGAACTTCTAGAAAAATCGATATTCATTTCTGGGAAACCAGGAAGAAGGAGGCTCATTCGTTCTAGAAACCACACTCACCACTCGCTTACGAGAGAAACTTACGAAGCTATGAACGTGCGTTATTGCTGGGGAATTATTTCAGAATCCTTTGTATAAGGGTGTGGGTGTTTTGCTGTCAAAAGAGAAGCCGCCGTCGAAACCGAACACTCATCCTCAATTTCACAGCTTAAAATTACAAAACTACCGTAAATGGGGAAATATTCTCACGGAGAGACTAACAGAACTCATAGCATAGTACAGTTATCTCTCTTACTCAATTTCGTGTAGACTTGAATTAGTGGGAGGGTTGGGGGAGTCGATCAGAGAGTAGAATCGACGGCCGCTGCCAGTCCGAACACACTTCAGTTCGCTTTATTTAGAGACTTGAATACTACAGGCATCCCAAACTTCTGTGATCGCCCACCATTGACCAAGAGTTTAATTGACTGGGCGCTCTCTGGTCCGCATTTGTTCCAGAGATTATCACGTGATTATATTATACGAAAGGGGGGCTCTCACGTGAAATGAACACGTCTACATTTAGAAGATCTGTAAGAAAAGAAGCGACAAAGCAACCTTTTAATTTTCTTTAGTATAAAACCTCATTTGATACTATCTTAAACCTTGCATGTTACGCATCTTTACCACTAGCATTCCTAATATCTGATTTACGATACCGGTCGGATTTACAGGTCGTCAATGCCCGAAGTCAACAATTTTGCCAGCTCAGCTCGAAGCGTACCTTTCCCTACTCTTCATCTTAGGACCAGTTGACTGTGTGAACTAGCCGTATACCCTGCGATTTTACCACACCGGCAAGTCGTCACAGAAGCAGGTTCGTAAATATTTCTCGATTGAAGTAGAGTACATCTCCCTTCCATATCAAAATCCATTGCAAATCAGATTACACCTTCCCCAATCTCCCTTACCCCCCATAAAAAAGAACTCCAATTCATCCCATTCAACCCCAACTTGCATACCACAACCCAACGACAAAAATCAATGAGCAAACCTAAAATCCAAGCGCTTACTGCCCTCATCCGTTGTAGTGGCAAGATAATTAATTCTCTCATCCTCATTCATCGCCTTCCATTTCTTATCGCGAGAGCTATTCTTGTAGAGATAGAAGACCTTGGTGGCGGCGTACAGGAAGATGTTGAAGACGGTTAGGGCGATGAGGACGGAGTTGCCGCGGCGGTAGCGCGGGGCGTCGCTGGCTTGGTAGACGTTGGCGGCGATGACGGCGCCGGCTTGGACGAACATGCTGGGGAGGAAGGGAGGTTAGTTTGATTTTCCTGAGTAATAGGAAAAGTAAAGGGGTTGTGATTGAAGAGGGCTTGGTCGAATGTTGTCGGAGGATGAACACTTACTTATACAAAGCCGCAGAGACGGTTCGTGAGCGCACAGCGTTGGAGTTACGGGAAGTCCAAGCTACCTGGAGCGGATGTGCTATCATTCAAATCAGTAAAAAAGCCCATAACAATATCTATCATCTCAAACTTACAAGACGGCTGGCTCAAAAGCCCTGTCAAAATGCCAAACGCCTTCCACTTATTAATCTTATTGATGTTCACCACAAAGATGTAAACCAAGAATGGCAGTGCCCAAAACTGTCCAAAGGATGCAACTCCACATAGTTCCCCTACAATCTCAGCACCATAGGTCATGATCAACATGGTTACGGTTTTCGTAACAGTCTGCGGGATGACGAGGAGATTCGTCTTGAAGGTGTCGAAGCCGAGGCCTTTAAGTGTTAGGGTGAGGTAGGATTGAGGAGTCAGGACGGGGATTTGGAAGGTCAGTCCGATGAGATAGATGGGCCAGAGATCATAGTCGCAAAGGGATTTCCAGAGGAGCTTTGGAGTGATGGCTTCGCGGTTGTGCATGTCCGATTTCATTGGGTCTTCGCGGATGATGCGGTTTACCATAATTACTTCTTCTCTGTGCGTAGATAGTGGTGGTTAGCCAATGTTGAGAATTGGAATCAGGATGGTTTTACCTCTCTGTGAACCAACCATTCTTTCCTCGGAGTGTGCTTGCTGTCTGAGTTGGACTAGCGGGCATGAGAACGCAGGAACCGATTCCAACAACAAGTGTTATCAATCCCTAGATTGCTTTAGAAACACCCGGAAGTTATTTGAGCAACAGAAACGAACCTCGATCAAAAACATCCATCGCCAGCCTGCAATGTTATGAACACCTCTCATATGGAGTAAGCCAAATGCCATAAAGGCAGAGAGGGTGTCAGCCAAAGACATAGCTCCCCAGAAGAATCCCAATCGCAGTGATAGCTCGTGGTGCTTGTAAAAGTAGGAAAGATAAATGATGATCTAGAAGTTGGTCAATAAAGATCGGAAAAGTAAGATCAAGGCTAGCTCACATCAGGAATGAAGCCTCCCTGAAGTAGACCGAGAAGAGCTCTGGTGGCTAAGAAGCTTTCGCGTCCAGTCAACCAGAACTGGCATGTTGCTACGATTGACCACAATATAAGCTGTGCCGGAATCCATCTATCAGGGCCTATCCATTTCGAAACGAGTTGGGATGGTAATTCTGCGGCCATGAATGCAACCTTGAAAACAGTGTTTCCGAGATTGTAATCTTGTAGAGGTCAGTGAAATCCTATTTACAGCTCAAGGGATTCTCATACCATCAGTATTGATCTTCAGATCTTTAAGGAAATTATCAGTCAAGGCTTGGGAGAGGTTGGAACGGTCGAGTTCAAGAGCCATAAACATGATGCAGCACCAAATCTGGCGGGATTAGCGAAAGGTGTTAGCAGTAAGCGGGGTCAACACACTGTAATCTTCCAGTCGATCTTCCTAATCAATTTTGTTTCCTCGCCCCAAGTCCAGCGTGCCAAAGGATCAAATCGATGACTGTTCTCCCATTCGGCCGGCGGATGGTACTCTTTTGCGGTCTCTGGGTCGTCAAAGACGGAAACTTGCGTCGCAATAGCATCGGGGTCGTAATTTCTGTTGCGCTGCCACCAAAACTTCTTTCCTTCATCCGGGTATCCAAGGGGAGGTATGGTAGCTTTCAACTCTCTTGCATTTGAGGTTCCTGTCTTCTCCCCAGTCTTCTCGTCGAATTCTCCCGAATAATTCTGTGAGTCTGTCTCACTCGAGCGGACTTGGCCGGTGAGGATCTCGATATTGAACTCTTTCGCGATAGCCGTCGACATTTTGGCGATGCACTCCGGAGGTGTTTTTTGGAAGGGTGTGCAAGCTATGCAGACTGGTGTGGTATCATATGGGCATCGATCAATACTTACGTCTGCAATCAAAAGGCAGGCTATCGCACCCACGTCCAGAGCTGTGGGATATTTCCCGAAGCAAACATGCACAGCTTTCTAGTAGTGTTGGCCAACGCCCGAGGTAGCATCAAGAGTACGTGAATCGCAACTCAATAGGCCCAATGCGCTTAAGCGAGCCCTCGAAGCAGGATTACTATTCAAAAATCCGAGGCTTGGAGGGTAGGCTCGATATAGGTGAATAGAATTTCTGCGGCTGGAACCAATTGTTCCTCTCTATCTGTATGGGTGGTCATTTGTCAAGAAGTGTGGTAGAGCTACATGATGTTGCATCTGCAGGCGAGGGTTGCTGCCAGGGGGGAATACGCGAAAGCGAATAGGGCGAACTTCTCCAAAAATCCCTGCGACACCCCAAATTCCCAGAAGCATGATTCAAAAACTAATAGATATTGGACTCATGTAGCAAACAACATTTTTTATCATAGAAACATGCATTTATTTCAAACGGAAAAGAATTACCACGAATTGAAGGAAATTTGAGAAGCCGTTTCTGACGAAAGCAAAATGGGGAAAGTGCGAGCGTGCAAAAACGGAACATATTGAAAACCACAGATATCTGGCTGCAACACACATTGATAAAGCCTAGCTTCCACTTGGGGTTCTAGAGCTGCACTGTAATGCAAGACACTATGAGAAATACCCCGAGTCTACCCCCTTTTGATGCCGTGCATGTAAATATCCCAATTGACAAAGTTGCCACAAGGTGACCTGCCATACCAGGTGTAATACTACCCCGCATTCTTCGGGCTACACAAGCAATTGTATTGGCTGCCTCCCCAATCAGCCTGCATAAAACGGTAAGTTTGATCACGTGTTTCGATATTCCGCCATCGTGCTCACAACTTACGCAAGTTCTGAACTTCAACAGTCGAAAATCGCCAGCCAATCTACCCCCCACATATGCAACTGACGCTTATCCCCCCTGTCTGATTTATCCGAAAAGGGAAACCAGTTCGGCTGGCGTGATTCGGGTTGGATATCATCTTGGATTTCGACTTCCGGCTGGCTCTGGTGATGCCGCAGCAGAGCCTGCGCACGGCCGGGAGGCCGGGTCAGCGATCCGAGGTTGGAGTTCCATGTGGCAAGCGGCTCTCATCTGGAGTTCAATGTTGAATCTCGAGGTGGTTCAGTGGAGGGAAGAGACCGAAAGAAAATTGTTGTGATGGGGGCCAGCCCTACACCGGCTGCCGGTACTCGAGTTGGAAGAGCTGGTGGTCCGTGCGGTGATCATTCACGAGCGAGCGACTCGCTCTCGTATTCGCTCGCTTACAGCTTACGAGCCAATTTTTATGAGATGCTTGAAAATAATAGTTATATCAACCATCCTTCATTTGATATGACTGCTAGGGCTTTTTTTCAGAAAGGATTTGGATTGGTCATTGTTCTTCAGGAGACCATCGCGGTTTCGCCACACAAAATGACGGAATACTCGAGAGTATGTAAGTGAAGGCGAGCTTTCTGACTTTGAAGCGAGACCTCCTGTACTGATAATCATCGGTATCAGTATTCCGGTGTCGAAACCGTCATAACGAAGTTTCCGCTATAAATTTGCCGAAATAACCAACATATGATACCTCGGATTGATTCTCTCTCCTCATTTTCCACCCCCTTTCTTACCCTACGTAAAAAAATCCCGGATTTCTCGCTACGACTGTTGGTACCGGAAGATCTATCATTGGCAGAATAGCGCGTAATTTTGGCACCGTCTGACGCCAGCCACGTGAATGTCGGTTTACCGTTGGTTTACTAACTTTACTGCTAAGGTGTGATATATTGCCAACATAAAGGGCAATGGTTACGTTCCCAGTACGTTCCAACTATTATTTGATTATAGTTTGCGGTAGAATGGTGTGCTTTCTTTGTGGCGATGCTCTGACCGATAAGACTTGCAAATCATCGCCGGTAACGATTTCTCATGCGCTCGCGGCTCGTGTCATATTTTACTTCGCTTATCATGTCCGCCTGTTAAAGTCAGAAGCGTGAGCCGCTCGGTATGCGAATCATCCAGACTCTTGAGGTAACGAAATCGTGTGGTGTTTTTTTGAGAGAAGAATTCGTGCTTGATTTCGCAACGGGCCGAGGGTTAGGATGTTTGGCCGACTTTTGATTTAGTTCCACGTGCTAAATGTTGTAGAGAGGTGAATTATGGAATTGTTGACCGGCAAATGCGTGAATGCACGAGCTTCGGGACCTTGCTCTCGCGTGGCTACCTTGTTAAGTTTTTACGGTTAAATGCGCTCGAAATACTTGGCAACAAGTGGTATCGTATGGCATGAAAACCAGATAATCTTCTATCGTGTAAGTGTACAGGACGAAAGATGCTTCAAACTGTTTGAATGCATTTAGTTATAGTAGGATCACCAGTGGTGCTCAGTGCTCTAATCGTAAGTGTTTCCAGAGCATTGACCACCACTGGTGGATCGCATTCTTCATTCAAGTACCGGTACACTGGCCGCGGGGTTGCTTCACACAAGATGATTTTGTTGGATTCAGAGTGGAAGAATTTTTTGGAAAATTAAGAAGATAAGCATTACGTTACATTATATTAAAGAATCTTCAACTAATATAATCGCTGTTATTTTGGAGCTATAGTTGCACTGGTAATCCCAACTCAATATATGGTCGAAAGTGGTACTTATCCGGATAGCTACGCTATATTATAAGTGTACCGCTTAGCTTCACACATTATCCTCCTGGATCTATATTGCTTGAGTAAAGCTTACCACCTAAGTTCCTAACCGATTATTTTTATCTTTTTGATTGCTTGCATTAGGTCTGCGCGAAGAAGCGAGGCTTTTGCGATAGCCAGAAGAGCTGCAAGAGCAAAGAAGATCTTCCTTCTTATACTATCAACGGGGTTTCTAGTAATTGGTACGTTTTGTAATGCAAGTTATCTTCTCGACCCGTGGCCAAGATTGGTCAAGCTTATTGACTGTTCAGAAATGAATCGCGAAGATACCGGTATCCCATTGAGTTCCCCACCTGAAGGAGTTGAGCCAAATTTCGTGAATTTTCGTTAATCCTCCGACGAAGGCGTTTGAGATCAACTTTGCTATGGGACTGTGCCTAACTGTTACCTTCGTTTCTTGATATTAGGTGGATACCGTACTAATTGAGTTTTTGCGCCTGGCGCTATCTTCTAATTTGTATGTCTGGATGACCAAAAAATCCTGGACTTATCCCTTCCACATGCAAGAGAACATTTTCTAGCACCTAAGGTTCGTAGAATAAAAGGCGTTCTAAAATACTTTTGGAATGAAGGGGAAATAGTACTATTCCTTAAAATCATATTATTTGTAATGCCTCTTATGCGCCTAGTATATTAATTAAGATGATAAGATGATGTTTTGTAATAAATATTAGGGAATAATCTAAGATATTTCGTGCACGGTTATAAACGTTCTCTTGTGTGTGGAAGGGATAAGAAAAAAGAAGGGTATAACTTGAAATTTTGGTCTAGTTTTGGTTGAAGTAGCCTAGTACCAAGTTATAATTTCATCGATTTTAGAAGGGGTTTCCCCCCAAAAACCTATTCTCAGTCACCTACCCTGTTACCCCTTTTGTGGTACTCCAGTTTTTATGACCAAAAAAACATGGAGCACTAAGAAACATAAACTAATCAAATTAATTAATACGGGGGTATGTTAAATTGGTGGTAACGAAAGCTTGTCCTCGGGATGATTATATGTCTCACCCATATATTTTTAAAAGATGTGCATTACATTTCGGGTCTTGCTTGATCGTAAAAGTAGGTCTACGACGAGGAAGGTTTTTAGTATTTCTGTTTATATGATTGCTTCCAGCTAGCTATTACGAGTACAATGAGCTATGGATCAGATATTAATTGTAACAGTATTGGCTTGCACTGCTTTGGTGACATATGTGCCTCTCCAGAAGGGGGGGGAGGTCACGTGTAATTTAAAAAAAATGGGGCATTTACAAACGAAATCTATACGTAACCCGCACAGGAGCCCGTCAACAGATTCAAATTTCATGAAAAATCGTGATTATATTGAAGGGTATTGGGGAAAAAAGAACTTTCTATCACTTTACCAAACTACGCAGGCAACATGTAGTGCAACTCGGTTCCGTAATTTTCACTTAGCTTCTCCTAATGATACATGGGCGCAAGATTGAATAGAATGGTACACTTGAAAGGGATTTCGTCGGACGTATCTAGATCTGCCTCCTATGCGATACTTTGATGTAAAGCCTGGAAATTTTCAAGTAAAGAAAAGTTCTAGGTAGTACCTGGGGATATAGTACAGTATGCGATATAAGTCCCGTCCACCAATTCGAATTCATGGCCTAGGCCAAGATGGTATCGAAGCGTAGCTATACATCAATTCTTTTTATCTGTTTATTAAAAATGGTCCGCAATGTTAAGGTGTATTATACCTCTCTGAAACTCAAAGACCTGACTTTTAGCTAGGATTCGTAAGTACAACATTTTGTAAGATCAAGTCCAATTTTGGAATAGCTCAACTCGATATTCGACCCAACGCCATGTAGACATAGAAATTGGATGTTAGGAGATTTGGTTTAAGAGTAAGTGAAATAAGTAAATTGAGCGAAACTGAGGCCAAAATAGGTTTGACGGAAATCCCTTTCAATAAATGTAGGCCCATATATTCTCTACCGAATGAATCTAAGATTATGATAGGCCATGACTAATACCACGTAATAACAGTTCCTTAATAATCCGAAAACCACTCACATTCCCGTTTCTCATATATACAACTTAACCTTTCGTTCCACACAACATTCCATATTCACCAATTTTTATAATATTGGTTGAGTAAAGACACAATGGTCTAAACGATGGAATTGTAATCAGATCCCCTTTCTATCCTACAATGTTTGGAAGTGGAAGCGAGTAGGTTCAACAAATCCACGTGACCATAGCACACGTGATTCACCTCCTCTCAGCGCGTAGGTACTGTGACAAAACAGCCTCTCAAATCGCCTCATCCGCGAACCCTAGTCTCCCCCTAATCGTTCGGTACGAAAAATTCTACTGTCACCGGTTCGGCTGCTAATTTCCGAGCTATGCCTAATATGACATGGTCTTTTTACAATTACCGTAGTTTATGTAGAGCTCATTCCGTCTACGGTAACTACCTAGTTACAGTATGTGTAAATTCTATTGAGTAGGAACAGCCTTTGATACATTAATCAATGGCGGTTTTCTGATACAATTAATCAGTGAGTGCGTGTGTAGATACTAACCAGGCCGTTAGTGAATTGTATGATTTAAATTTCACTTACCGTATTAATTGGTTTAAAGCGCTACCCCCTCCCATTTTTAGTCTTATTGTTCTAGACGATGAAAGAGAATTGAGGTTAATGGGAGATTTTCTCCCGTGAAAGAACCCTCTCCCGAAAACGGAGCCTCTATCATTTTGAACTCCATTCAAGTTCTCTCAGATATCCTGGCAAAATAAGGCAAAAAAACGGGAAAGGGGGGGCGCTCTAAACCAATTAATGCGGTAAATCGAGACTCGAGAGCCGCTAAATTGTTAGAAGTTGCTTTTGTTGGAATTAATCTCCGATAGCCGGATTCCTTAGATTAAACTACCCACAACACATATATAGTCATGCTCTTCTGCTCTTGTAGAAGGGCACCCAATTCAATAATCTTTGACTAGCACCCTATCTTCTACAGCTTTTCCCAATGAGCTAATTTCGGGCACGTCGAAAGAATAATTTCTGTGTACCACTGGTGTATTTAAATCTACGGTTATTTATAAATCTACCCCCCAAAACTTTTTTAAATACAAATCTACCCCCCAAAATTCCCAAATGTCCGATTTTGTACAAATCTACCCCCCATCTATAATTGCGATCTCAAAACCTACATTTTGAGCATATGGTTATCATAATGCGATCAATAGGGCTTGCGCAATGCAGGATTAAAGGTAGGGTAGTCGTCGCGAGGGAAAGGGGGCCGCAGCAGTTCGTCGTCGCCGGCAACCGGGTAGGGGAAAAGTTAATTACCGGGTAACCTCGCGAGAATAGGCGTTGGCGAAATTTATTTTTTGATCTCCGGGTAAGTGAATGAGAATAAGAATCGCCGAGTAACCTAGGTGGGAGGTCGCGTGGCGGGGTAACCTCGAAATTTTCTCCGGGTAACCTAGAGAGAATAAGAAATCCCCCCCCCCCCGTTTGAAATTTCCTTGGAAAATAATTTCGAAATCTTCTCCGGGTAACCTAGGGAGAATAAGGAATCCCCCTCCCCCCTTAGAATTTCCTTAGAAAAAGTTTCGAAATCTTCTCCGGGTAACCTAGAAAGAATAAGGAATGTAGTAGTTCGTCGGTTCGTCGAGCCACAGGTGGCGCCCGCCCCCTTTACGACGAAGACCTACCCCAACTTAAAACCAGTATTGCGCACACCACAACGGTCGCATCGGAACGGAAATATGCTTAAATTGCAGCTCTGAATGCAAGGAAAATCTTATGATACGTTTTAGTTCTGAAACATATAATATAAATTTATCGGGGGTAGATGGGTATGAAAAGTTGTACAGATCTACCCCCATTTTTTAAACAAAAGTATACAAATCTACCCCCGGTTTAGAAATAAAAAATAGATTTGTTTAAAATCAGAGATTTGAGGGTTAGATTTGTATTAAATAAAGTTTTGGGGGGTAGATTTGTATTATTCCGTTAAATCTAATTATAAGCTCCCATGCCTGTATGTCCCGAGCTACTGTACAAACCCGTTTCTCTTGCTCACGCTCAGGGGGGAAATATCTTGTTACGCTCGTCAACCCATCGAACCATCTGGAACCAGTCCCTACACTCTGAAGTTGTTCCAAATGCCGGTATACCCTGAAGATAGGACACTTCTGTCTGGAGCGTGTTATCTGCGTGACACATAACACTTTGCCGTAAAACCTCAGTGCAATGAAGTACATGAACCATTTCAATCTCTTGCGGTATCTTGGAGATGTCCTCACCCCTAATCAAAGCCTCGTTAATCTCCTGCTGCTGGTACCATCCCCTTCGTAATGCATCCTGAATAATCGAAATTGGTTTCAGTGAGTTTCTCTTCGTGGCGTTGTAAAACTTGTCCATAGAACTTACAACACAATGCAATTGATGGAATCCCGCAAAGCCAGAACGCGTAGGGTCCTCGTCCGGCCATCTAAAAACACCGTGATGGTCTTCAGGATATAGAGCCTCCCACAGCTTGTCGTTCTCTAAAGAGGGTTTCTGCAAATAAGTCCTGTTGGCAATGATTTTTACTGGTATGCGATTTACTGGTGACAACTTATTAGCATTATTCCCCTATCTAACCCCCAGTTGAAAGATGCTTGACTAACGTTCAAGTATAGGCTTCGGCCAGCCAGACCCTTCTGAAACCGAGGAAGTTTTCATGTCATTCGTAACGGAGTAGAGCCGTCCAGCAAGGAATCCAGCGGCGGCTGTGAAAGTCAAGGTGATAAAGACGAGCACAGCCAGGAAATAAGGTCCCCAGGCATATTTGAATGGGCGTCCTAACTTCTTCTCATCTTCAACCTCATCATCATCCACCGAGTGATAGAAGAAGCTCATTGTGATAATTGAACAATCTTCACTCGAAAGTGGTTCGAAAGACTTCGAGAAATCTTTTTAGGGCGTTCGACCCAGTGAAGAGCACTGGATATGCTTAGAATGAATGGTAAATGCGACGTAGAAACCCCCAGGAGTTTTCGCCCACAAGCGCTGACGAATTATTTGCTTCACCTTCCTATGTAAGAAACAATTTCAATATTTCAAGACTCTTGCAGGATGAAATACATGCATATCGGGTAATACGAAAATCTGCCAACATATGATGATAGATTCCCAATTGTGACCGAGTGTTAGAATATGGTAGTTGGGTGGTGCCGAGTGCGGCACGCTAGTGTAGATATCTGGGAAGATTCCTTACGAATCACTTTCCTCCTTCGTGGACAATTTGATCATTACCCTAAGTAGCCGTACGCCTTAGTTTCCCTCACACCGAGCCTTACACTTTCATGGCTTCGATTCAACCCATGCATCCTTGTTTCTCGATCTGCGCAAAAGCCTTGTCAGTAATCCTTCCTTCAATATCTCTCTTGGTGCAAGCTGCAGGTCCGCGCGCAAGTTCACCTGCGGATGTCTATTTGATTGGATACCAAGGGCGGCTGCGATGCAAGACTTTGCTATAATGATGTGCTTGGGCTAGCCCCACATCACATTATTATGGGGGTAATAAAAGATCATCAATTTATAATAAGGGGGTTATTTCCAAACCAGTAATTGAATGGAGCTTCCAATTGAAAGAGACGCAATAACGGGTAAACCTCTGCCATAGCCTTGCAATGTCAGGGGGCAAGTCATACCAAAAAAGACCCACTTTATAGCAGATAAATAGGAGGAGATTTAAAGGCGTTTTATGATGCTTAATGATACTGAACTATTTAGTAGTGAGGATGTAAAAGTAAGCTGCATGCGGCTAAGTGTGCATATGCACCAACGTGCATGCCACATGGGGCCAAAAACAGGCACCAACTGTTCAATATTACGACTTTGTTGGGCTCGTTGGTCGCGCAGCTCGTATCTCCTCATTGATTCCGCAAATCGATTCAGTGCGTTCCGAGAGAGCCGCCCAGGCATCAATTTGCATACATTTTACTGCAGTACCAGTATTTATGCAAAAGCGGCGTCAAAAGAACAACCTGGAGTGCCACCAATTACCTTTTTAGGAATCCATGTTAGCTGAAAGGCGCAGCGTCTGGGAAGTTGGTCGACTAAAAGAGGGGTTGACGCAGGCGGTGCTAAATTAACATGACCAACAAGCGTTTCAAACAAAAGTCCTTTATTTAGAGAAGTTCAAAAATAATAAAAAACTCAAAATTCTCATGAGTTGCGCCTAAGTGAATAGGGTGGTGTAGAAGCCTGCAGTGCTACGCCACCCCATCTAGACCTAACCCCACCCACCAGCCCCATTCTAGGCATACACTTCACTGCCTACCGGTAATCCTTGCTGCCAAAGGCATCGAGTTGCATGCCCCTTTTTAAATTAATGAAAGATTGGATGGAGTAGGGGGTGGATATAGAACTTGACGTGATTTTATCTATCATATGTTGAAGGTCGGTTGTTGAGGTAGAAAGATAAGTTTTATATTTATTCAAGTCCATACCTCTTCTCTTTGGCTCTTTATACTCTTTGAGGCTACTACACGTCACCAAAGCTTTCCCTCTCACATCTAAAGGCTCGCGTAGGCATTATTTCCAGCCGAATTCCAGTTCCAAATCACAATGGAGGCCATCATCACTGAAATTCGTGAACTTTCCAAGACAATCGATGATACTGGACGCAAGCATATGATAGATGCTTTGAGAAACTTGCAGTATGAGCTTGAGACTCCGTTGGACACGCTCCAGAGATTCGGCAGCTTGGTGAGTGTAGTGTTCCGCTGGCCTGTCGCATGCTTACTTCCCATCGAAGCATCTTCAAGTCGCTCTTGCCCGCACTGGCATTGACTTGGGCCTCTTTGAGGCCATCAATGAAAGCAAGGAACCTCTAAATGTAGATACACTGGCTGAAAAGAGTGGTGCCGCTTCAGAGCTCCTAGGTATGATATATATGTGAGGTATACGAGAAATAAATTAAAGCCACTAATCTTTCAAGGTCGCATTTTGAGATATCTTGCATCTGTAGGACAGATCAAGGAGACAAGCAAAGATAATTTCAGCTCGAGCCATATGACTGCTGTTCTAGCAGATAAAAATTACCAGGGGGGGCTTTATCACTTGTAGGAGGTCCTCCAAATTTTTCCATTCTTCCGAAAGATATCGCTCTAATCATCGCATCTAGTTTCGACACATGCGGACCTGCCATACAGCAGTTGCCTGACTTTCTTGCAAATACGAAGTATGCGAATATTACAGACAACTGCAATACGCCTTTACAGGTGGCGTTCAACACGGACTTGCCTGGCTTCGCTTGGTTCCCTAACCAACCTGCAAAGTTCGAGAATTTTCAGCGCTTTATGACAGTCCAACGTGCTGGTATTGCTTCTTGGCTCTCAGTCTTCCCCTTCAAAGAGGAAGTTGATGATTTCAAGGGACAAGTAGTTCTGGTCGACGTCGGAGGTGGCTTCGGCCACCAGTGCATCGCGGTGAAGGAAACATTCCCAGAATTTGCCGGGAAGTTGGTGCTTCAGGATTTGCCTCAAACACTACAGCACGTTCAGCCAATCAACGGCGTCAACATTATGAAACACAACTTCTTCGAGCCACAGGTCACCAAAAGTAAGTTTTACACTCACCAAAATTTGATTTTTGGCTCACATACCTAGATGCCAAATTCTATTACCTGCGTAATATTTTGCACGACTGGCCAGATGAGAAAGTAGTTCTTATTTTGAAGAACCTCATCCCCGCCCTGGGCCCGGATTCCCGAATTCTCATAGATGAGATGGTACTTCCTAACGAAAATGTTCACTGGCATGCCACGCAGTTGGATTTGACTATGATGTCCTCACTGGGCTCAAAGGAGCGTACAAATGAACAATGGCACACTTTGCTGTCTGCTGCTGGCCTCCGCATTGTCAAGATTGTTACATATGCTCCTTTGCTCAATGACTCGATTATCGTCGCTGTTCCAGAGTAGGCATAAGTGTACTAGCAGGTCATTCAAGTGGGCAAGACCGAGAGGATCGAAATATGGCAATATCAGCAGATGGTTTGTCCGAAAATGCGAGGCGAGGCTATGCAGATTGTGGGCAGAATTTATCAGGCTTCACTTCATTTGGGTGGGACAAAACATTGGTTTGGTTGTCACGTCTCTGAGATATTTAGTCTCTTTCTACTTTATTATCACAATCAATCTCACCATGAAAAATATGCCTCTGGATAGTATGCAATTTATAATATACCGGTAAACCACCAGCGTGCCCAGTACCGATTTTTGCTTAGGCTTAAGTAAACATTGCCTTCTTAAACCACCTGGTGACGGACTTAGATGGAGTCAGCCAATCTGACGGCAGGTGCGTTCTAGGCATAACCTTATTACACCTAGAGGAAATACTTGTAGATGTTGACGATCATACTTATTGGTGAGGATACCTTCAGGTAACTTAAGTAAAATTACGGTAAAATTATCATGCTCTCCAGAGTGGCTCCCATGGGTAAAAGGCTAGATATCTAAAGTGCAACCTTACAAAAAAAAAAGAATTGCTCTGGACGATAAATCTAATAGAAGGGTTCACCACTCAGTGCCACGTGCCACTCAACGCCGGACCAGCAGAATCTCTATCAACTACTTATACTTTAGGCTCAAAATTAGCTCTATCGAATGCTTGAAATTACTAATTTTCAATTGCAGTTCTAATTATATGCAAATGTTGATGGGTTGATTTTTAAAAGACTTTATTTCCAAATTGACTGGCGTTGAGCGGCACGTGGGGCTGAGCGGTGAACTCTTCTAACTACGTCTACTTGATCATTACAACGATTATAGACAGCTCGGATCCTTGTGGCTGTTTAATTTCCAAAATTGTGAATCGAGGATCAGCGAGCCTAAGTAGTGCCTCCCAATCCCCGCGGTCCCTCTCTCTCGCATTCTGAATTTGCTTCATAACTAAATCAGTCGCCCTTTGAATAATAATCAGCCGTTGGCCAGTAACCATGGAATTTTGAGAGTAGTATGCTCTTACCGCAAAAATCGCTGCCCATAAAGGGAGGCTGCGCTTGGATCAGGTAAACATATCTCGTTGATAACAAGTCTTGCCCCGGGTTTCATTCCCGGAACCAGAGCCCTCAAGATCTTCAGTGCATAGAGATCAGACCAATCATGTAAAATCCACCTTAATAGATATACATCTGCGTCTTTCACGGGTTGCTCCTCGAAGAAGTTGTGTACTGCAAATGTGACCTTATTACTTGAACTTGTAGGGACACTCCTAACCACCTCTTCAAGGTCTTGAACCACGTAAACCAGATTCGGGTATCTCTTGGTCAGTGCAAAACCAACCTGCCCATGGCTGCCACCAATATCGACTATCTTTTGGACGTCACTCCATAGGCTCTCCTCTCCCAATAGGTGGTCGAGAGCTAGGCCTGGTCTGTTGTGGAAAAATGCCATGGACTGGGCGAATTTCTCCGCGCGTGTCTTGTTCGTCCCAAGTGTTGCAAACATTGCACGGGACTCATTGTGCGCAATGTTCCATCCCGCCTCATTCGGCTCCTGGGTTCAAGATAACCGTCAGCATTGAGCATCGGACAAGCTCTTGGGGATCAAGCTATTTCGTGGAAGGATGCATTTTAATTCTCGGGGTTAAAAGATAGCAAGGAAAAACGAAACTTGCCTGGGAACCGGGCCATTTCTCCATAGCATAAACCATATTGCATGCTGCTGGCATAACTTCTTCTAGTGAACATCTAATGTAAGCCCTCAATGAAGGGTCTTGAGCGAGAAGTCGCGATGAAGCCGTGTGGCTCACGATTCCGATATCTGGTTCACAAAAGATGCGAAAAGTCATGGCATGGCGAAGGATGCGAGTTGTATCCCCGCAGTCAAGACCACATGCAGTAGCAATTTGGCGGAATGTTGCAGTTTCATTGATAGGGAGTGCTGTTGCCAGGCCAAACCGCACGATGGCATGAAGTGAGCTTCGTGAGTTATGCTAAAGTCATCACCGTGCAGTTAGCAACTATATTCTGAAAATATCCTGATAAATTTAAGCCTTAGACACCGTCGAGTTGCTTACCGAGTAGCCTGCAAGATGCATTAGAGATTGTAATGGACCTTGCACGAGGAGACTGAGCTCATCTGCCGCTTCAAGGAGAGAGTTTTGGGCCGAGTGAAGTGCCAGAGGCAACTCATCGATCATAGAAACATCAAATGTGAGGGGCGGAAGGCTCAGGGATGAGAGGTGTTCATCTATTTCGGTAGATTGAGATTGGATTTGAGCAGCAAGCTCTTTAATTCGACTGTATCTAGACATCTTTGATAAGAGGAAAGGTAAGTATGTACTGGGTTACAACTGCGGCTGAAGCCAGCTTGTAATATAATTGGATTAATAATTCACTCAGAGGGCAACGCAGCCAATTCAAAGCAAGCGAATCGTGAGCGGGGCTTCATCAAGAGAAACCTCAAAATTTCAACCACAAAATACAGGTTCTCCCTGAAGTGTTGGATTCAAGAGTTCCTAACTATCAGTTACTGCAGACACGCTCGGTAGCCCTTAGACCGAGCAGTGCATTATGCAGATCGGTTGTGGGTTTCCCCGCGTATTGGGAAATTCGGGATTCGCTAAACACGACATCAAATCCCTTGTAGTAGCGGCTGGAATTGGGTCTTGTAGGATTCAACCCTCGTTCTCGTTTCATTTTCTGGATTGGTAGTCTCTCGGTTAGGTACGAAGTACTTGCATATCTTACTCAACGCTCTCACAGGTTCGAGCTTGTGAGTTCCGCCGAGGCCGGAACTCCCGGCTAGATCGGATCTTACTTGCATTGCATTGCATCGCATCGCATTCGGCGTTCGCAAAGCTTCACACCCGTCCTTGTTTTCGACTAGCTCACATTTACAGCCAACATTACCTAACATGCCAAGTAACCTATTATACCTACCTACCTAGGTAGTCACACCTACCCCTTGGACGTCGCCTGGAACATCGCGTCATGCTCCCACTTCGGAGGACTTTGAAACCATATTATTCAGTTTCTTCAATTCTTGCGTTCTAGGTGGTTAAAACTCAACTGCGCAGAAGATGTCTCGACTAAAGAGCCCAGAATACAGAATTTTAGGCGACCCGGGATTGTCCTTTTTAAGCTTGAAGCATCCCACTCTATCAAAATCCGCTCTGATCTATGTGCTTAACTTGATATTTGTGATGGGTGCAAGTTTCTTGGTCGGGAGATTTACTGCTCAAGTTGAAAATATCGGAGGTCGCCTTGGGGAGCCAAACATCCATCGTGGGTCTCAGAACATTTTTGGAATGCTTCTCCTGCTAAATTCAAAAATTTAAATAGTCGGCAGCATAGACAATACGTTTATTTATAATCGTATCTTTTCAGAAGGATCGGAGCGTACTGCAAGAGCTTGGGACGAGCTATTCCCGCCACAAAATGGATTTTTCACTCATCCTAAGATAGCACCCGAGAGATCAACTCTATCTGTATACCACCAGCTCCATTGTTTAGTAAATTTCCCCCGCAATGGATGTTGCACGTTTGCTAATTCTCTATAGAATGGGATCCGCGAAGGATATTGGGCAATTCACGGGTTTGCGGCTGTTGGTGCAAAGCTCAATGAAAGCGCGTTGCCAATGATGATCTCGCCGCCTCATATTCGGCACTGTATAGACCTGCTCAGACAGAGCATTATGTGTAACCCAGACACAACAGTGGAGAAGAAAGATGAGGACGCAGGCGGTGTCCATGGGTTTGGTGTTCAACATAGCTGCAAGGACTGGTCCGAATTACTTGACTGGACAATGAGAGCACAACACTCTTTACGACACAGCCCGTGACTGTCAGTCAATGAATAAATATCGATGATCGCGACGTCTCAGAGGATGTTTTTATTTTGGGTCTAAGATGCGAGTTCTTTTAATGTTCTATGGAGACACACCGCTTAAATATCATAATGCTTGGTGGTGAAATTGAACTGATGTATAGATAATATCATGCCTCTCGAAAGGACGAAAATCTTATCTGACTTCTCAAGATAACGTATGTGGCTGTTTGTTAGTAACTTAGCATAACTGAAAGGAGATTTACTGAACACGAGCCAGAAGTTGCGCCATTCTGCGGCATAACTCAACGACAAATATGTATAAATAACTCTTGTAAATTCATTACAAATTTCAGAAAGCCATTGGAGTGCAGCCCCGGAAGAGCCTAGCCGTCCACATATCTGAAAGGACCGATAACATCCGTGGAACGAGAAATCCACGAAGCCAAAAGGAGACACTTACTTACCACCCCTTTCCTATTATGGATGCCTAGGAAGTAATCAAGCAAGAGGATTCTTCAAAGTTCCCATTTCGTCTTCCCCTACCATCCTTTCATCAATACTTCCCATCAGGGAACCCCAGTCCACACATCTGCGAAGTGGTCTCTCTGGACTCAGAAGCGGCTTACTTTTCCCTTCTCTCCACTCAAAAGTAGTGAGGGTCTCCAAATCCGGACGACACATCGCGCTAGCCCTAAGCAATTCAATACAATGGTCTGCATGCACTTGCAGGTCACGTAGGAATTGGCCATTGGCTTCTGGATGATAGTGCTCTCGATAGTTGGTTTGCCATAGTATCTTGATGCAATGTAGCTCATGAAAGACGCCAAGCCAAGCGAGGTTGCCACCATGTGGGAGGGAAATCGATGTCCGTGAACGCTTTTGAAGCTCGTCGTCACTCACGCGTAGACTCATGTTGATAAAGAGGGTGTGCCAAGCATCCTCAACAGGAGGCGCGGGAAATCCAATGAAGGGAGTATCTTTCATGAGAGGGTATTGCAAATATGTGTGCTGAACTTGTAGATCGGCAATAGCTATGGCAAAATTAGTTTCAGGTGATAAACTGGAAGCTGGCAGATTATCACTTACCATTCTGTCTAGATTCAGGTGGCTGGTACAAAGCGGTGACAAATATGATGCATATAGCAGTGTATAGAAGGACAAAAAGCCCATGGATTGCCCAAGTGTTATGACAAACGTTGATTTTGTTTGATTTTGATCCCATGGGATAGGGTGACGACTCGTGCTGGCCCTGCTCGGGGGGTAGAATAAGAAAGTGCTCCTCCGAATCACCTTCGTCCTCCCGGAAGGGGGAATTTTGGCCTTGAGGCATCTTGAAACCCGTGGGAAATAGCCAACTGAAAATATGGACTAAATGCCTTTCAAATCGAGAAACTCGTGAGTGCACCCGATCTCTTCTGAATTCAAGTTGAGCCTAAAAATGACGTCTTCAGAAATGGTTATTAAATAGCCAAAAGATACTGCATAATGTTTCGTCACTTTAGCGTTAAGTGCGAAGTGCGATCCCCACGTAGCGCTTTATTGGTAGGATTTCTAGAAAATAGCAAGGTCGTAGTAGTATAAAGCCATAGAGTTCTAGATTTCGGGGCAAGTACCAAAATCTAACACACAATTGCAGTCGGCTAAAAGGGGAGATCGGCTATCCTCTACCTATATGCAACATGTTGGCACAAGTGCATGCCTAACCTCGAGGAAAGAATTGTTGGGGGGATGTCGCGCCATGGGAAAATAACTTTCAGATCTTGGCAAGTTGGCACCCATCCTAGCGGCCCCCGTTGGTAGTTTCTGGACCAACGGTTACTTCGTACAATCATTCTTACTGCATGCAACCCTGGTTTACGACCCCCAACGTAAGCGCTCATGGCTAGCTTTCTCGAGCTCCTACTGCAACAAGACAGGGGTAATCAAATAAGCGAAAGTTAACCGAGCTCATTGTCCATGTCCACCCATATTCTTATGCTTTCCTTAATTAAGCCATATTTTCGGCAAGGTGGTCTTCTCGAGCTCAATTTACCACTTCGAGTAGACGGTTCTTGCATCGGTAATTCACTTGATACCTTATATCCCTCCATCCTTCTCTCTTCCATGTTTTCTGAGAAGGCAACGCGAGAGACACTCTATTCCAGCCAAACACCACCTAATATCTCGTTCATCCAATTTTAATTAACTCACCGACACGACATGCATTTCTCGAAGCTTCTCTTTCTCGCCTTGGGTGCCTTTGCGGTTGCATTGCCAACCAAGAGACATGCCGGTACACCGTATCATATTCTCTAAACCAACATGTTCTAACCTGCCATTTTAGCTGATGCCGATGATGCTATAGTGTATCCCGATGAAAAGCTCTACGCTGAAGAATTCAAAAGAGGTATTTCGTTATTGTTTTGGTCTTAATTCGCACCTGACGCCCTTCACAGCTGATTCTGATGATGCGATTGTGTATCCTGACGAAAAGCTCTACGCCGAAGAGTTCAAAAGGGGTTCGTTTCAAGATGCCCCTGGCTCTGGTGATACGCTAAATTTCCTTTTAGATGCCGATATGGATGATACAATCGTGTATCCCGACGAAAAACTGTACGCTGAGGAATTCAAATGAGGTACGTACAGAACGCTGTTGACCATGCTCGTTGCCACAAGCTAAACTTGTTACAGAGAATAATACACATGGCACCATCTTGCATTCTGTCATCCGTACTAGACCACGCATGTTTATATGGAAAGCTCGAGGATGTGCCTTGGTTATCACTAAATGGAAGTCGAGATGATTTAAGTCAATTGGGTTCTTGGTATTTGCCACGACGGTGACGACGCAAACTTTTGTTTGGCGCAACCACTACTCTCACTCTTTAATAAAGACATTTTAATGACTTGCATTACTCATATGATATATTGCTGCGAAACTGCACACTCTTTAAATCAAGAAGTTACAACTCACTTGGCGAGAAATCTATTCATCTTCCTTCAGCAAACTTCATGGCTTAACAAGTTGTCTCTATCTTAGCCTCTTGATCTGATAATCATATCACTCACCACTTGAATTTAAGATACTTCAGTAGTAACACTCTGGGTTGCCATTTTACGTAACCCACCCTGTAAAGAGGTCCATACATCGAAATTAAATTCGCGGCTTCAGCCGCACAGTTCAGCGCAAATTTTATTTCGAATTATCGCGCCTGAGGCTGAAATTCCGGTCCGTCGCTGTAGAACTGCTATGTTTTACTAGAATTTTCTACAAAGGACCAAAGCAATGTCCCGGGATTCCCAAAAAGAAATCCTCGATTTGTGTCCACTACAGAAAGAACTAAGCGCTTAAACCACGTAAAAATGGAACTCATTGTATAAAATATTTTTGCTAGAATTTACGCTAAAAACAGGATCTGCCTGAATCGGCCCACCGAGTGTTGTATCAACTGGCAGCACTTTCCTAACAGCTCGTGCGCAGTATTAGTCTCGAAATGATCGACATCGGTGACTCGATTGGGATGAACACGAGGAGTAAGATAACGTTCTTGTCGGTGTTGGTGGTTGGTTACTCGTATATTGTCTCCAGTCAGAGCTTAAGGCGGCTTGAAGGATTTTTCGAGCGGGTAGTACCTCCGTACAGAATGTAGGCTAGCTATCTACCGGTAGCAAACAATATTCCTTCGCGGCCTCTCCCCCAAAATTCCAAATATTTATAATACTAGGACCCGCTAGCGAGCCTTTCTTCCACCAATAAGCTTAATTCAAGCTTGGGAGATATCTCTTGTCGCCCTTCAAGAAAGATGTGGCAGGGAAGCCTCTGCAGGCCAGAGGCGTTTTTCTCGATCGCCCGCGACCGACTAACTCCCAGGTCTGACTATCATGACGCTGAGCCTCAACATCACATTCCCATTTTCCACAGCCCCGTGGGAAATATTTCCCAGGTCTTCCCCTGCTTACTTGAAGGGGAAATAATATAAATCCTACTGCAGTTTTGGTATACCCGCGGTTGTGGTTGCATTATTGGCCCCCAACACACTGAATCCTACACGCCTCTTTTGAGTCTTTTTCAGCACTCTGATCCTAAAGGATTAACTTTGAATAGTCGTGTTCAGTAACTGGAATATCCCCCGCTATTTGCTACAAGTTTCAGCCTTTCCACCTCTTGTAAAAATATAATCGACTGAAGTGGTGACCGGCGATCTCTAACTTTTGAATCAATACGATCATTATCTTTTAATATCAAACGGTATCGTTAACTTTTCGAGTGTGCAGAATCTGCAAACATTTGCAAATGTCTTCGCCAGCAGCAGCTGTTCCGCCTCCGGGTGGTGACCAAAATAGAGCACCTCAATTGATGGCTATGTTCTGGGTCGAGACTATAATTTGTCTCATTATAGTCTCCCTTCGGTTCTACGTGAGAATGGCTATTCGAGGATTAGGCGCGGATGATTGGATGATGCTGATTACAGTGGTAAGTTTCAAGATACAATTATATTTGGGGAATGTATCTAACGTTCTATAGATATTGTTCCTCATAACGACTTGTTTTGTAACCAAGCTAGCATCCATTGGGGGTGCCCGTCACGTCTATTATCTCACAGAACAGCAACAGCTTACTGCCACTCTATGGACTTGGATCTCACAGCCCTGGATGATCTTCCTCTTTGCAACCGGGAAATCATCCATCGCAATTCTTATTCTAAGAATCCTTGGCCCGAATGCCTCTTGGCGTAAGTGGCTGATTTGGTTTCTAATTGCAGCTATTACTATTATCAACTCTTTGGGATGTATTTTTACCTTTGTACAATGCGATCCACCTCGAGCACTTTGGACAGCAAACATACCTGCCAAATGTTGGAACCCGTCGGTTCAGCTTCATTTCAACTATTTTCTGGTTGGTAAGTTGTCTAAAGAGCCTTGTATGATAGACCCTATTACTGACAGAGCAAGCTTGGAACGTGATGACGGATTTTATACTTGCTGCTATACCGATCACTATTTTCTGGAACACAAACTTGCCCCTCAAAAAGAAGGTTGCTCTCTGCACTTTGCTGAGTTTAGGTCTCTTGTAAGTGTCATCATTTAATTTCGACCTAGAAGGATGAAACCATTAACAGTTGAAAGTGCTGCTCTGTTTGCTGGGATCAAGATCAAGTACCTGATTGACCTTGCATCAAGAGGCGACTTCACTTGTAAGTACTTCCCCTTCCTTGATCTAGCGCTAAGTTTGCTAATGCTTATATTAAAGGGACTACGTACGATGTCCAAGCTTGGAGTGCAGCTGAATCTTTTATGGTCATCGTATGCGGGAGCATTCCTCCACTACAACCACTATGGGAGCGTTTTATTACCCACACACGCGATTCCAATTACGAGCACACTCATGACACTCCTCTCAGGAGCTACCAAAAAATGGATCGTTCAGGCACCAAGCAGTCTACGGACAAGTCCGCAAGCAATATAACCACCAAAAGCAGTTCCAATGACAACGATATGGAAGGTGGATACGACGCTAGCATCGCCGCCAAGAACGAGGGTACTTATGTTTAAATATTCGAGCCCTACGTGGATTTCTTTGATGAAATGCTACACTGTCTCTGGGACTAATCTGGCACAAGGTAGTTTTAATGTTGGTTGCTAGTGTTCGACACGTGCGGTTTCACTATCTGCGCATCTCGGAGGGGGGAACTAATATGGGTATTGCTTTTCGATGCAATATTTGTGTTTCTGAGAGTCTTGTAGTATAGATCTTTTGTTTCTTTTCTGGTCAGAAATCAATGTTGATGAAGAAATATAATTTCTCCCCCCCTTCGCTGGCATTCCATTGCACCTTGAATTGTGAACATAGCTTTAAGCTTAAGAAAAACGCCTGGAATTTCTATAGAAGTCTGATGAAAATTCGGCGCACGCAAAGAAATTACACGTCCCCTAATTTCTTCTCACGTAGAATATGTGAAAGTCCGGCATTGATTGATCAGCTTCGCCCGGCCATAGAGCAGAACTTTGCCTCTTAGGTGCACATACTTCCTAATATTTAATCAATCACCTTTACATATTCTTAATAGAACACACGCAAAAGTATTCGAAGCTAAGCCAGGGATTCTTTCGGCATTAGCAGTAGTAATGTATTACAAGTTCATTCCCTTCCGATAATGTGCGACAAAATACTTCGGTAGATCTTTCACGATATTATTGGCAGTGTAGCAGTACTGAAAAGCAAGGAATTACTGTACTCACATAACCAAAATTTCATTCCCAGAACCATAAAGATAACGACATCACCCTCTCAAAAAAATTTGAATTCCAAAACTCCTATCATAAATGCACCTATAGTACTCACTCTTACAATTTCTCCATTGAAACCCTATATCCAACCATGGAACTGACTAAGAACTACTTCGTTTGAACGAGTCTGGAGATTTCGATGCATTTTTCTCGCGTGATGGTTGGATGGAGTGAGTTTGCTGAAATTTGACGAGGGGAAGAGGGTTAACTGGGGAAATATGTGTGGATTAGTAATTGTTCGGGGTTTCCTTCAAACTTGTAGTTGATTTTTCTTAATCTTGAAGATGTTATTAATCTATGGAGGATTGGAGGTTCATGCGAGAATTCTTGACTAATTCACCATACTCTAAGACTCGGACCTGATTCTAAGAACACCCTCCTATTTCATTTCCACCAGCTTTGTAGGATGTGGCAAATCGGTATACCAATATCCAACTTAACTCACCTGAAGATAGAGAGCCTGCTTCTTTTTTGGAATTGTAAAGGCTTGGGGAGGGAGAACGGGTTTGTACTTTTCTAGGCAGGTATTCGTAGTTGACTGTGAAGAGAGAATCAAGTTTCCTCTGATCCAACATTCGTATCTTCTGTATCAAGATGCTCATTGTCTTCTCTCACTTGAGTCACCCGCCCCATATATACTTGCATCTCTGCCAACAATCCCCGTAGCACATTAGTCTCCTCTCTGAGCTTCTGAATTGCGTCTTCTTGAGATGACGACCGTCTAGCATTGATTAGAAAATCTACATCACAATCAAATCGTTTCTGCCAAACTCACAAATTGACCAGGCACATCTGATGGAATAGCATTCGCGAGCGGAGGAATTCTCTCTTGCTAGTCATCTCCAGCACCTTATCCCTCACCAAATACCAACGAAACAAAGTCGGCGTCAGTCCAGCTGTAAGAACAAAGATGATGATTGACTTTGAAAGCCCCCAAGATGGGTTGGCATTGATGAACACGCCTGAGACACGATCGTAATCTGATACAGTTTTCAAGAATCTTTGTAGGCGAGTCTGGGCTATGCGACGCGTGTGTCCCACGAAGGCTTCCTGTGCTGTTTGAATTGCTTCTCCGACTTCAGATGTATTGACCGGTTCCGGGTGTGTGTAGTACTTGTATAAGTTTTCACCAACGTGGACATGATTTCAAGCTCGAGTTTATAAAGCTCTCTGAGAAGCTGTCTTGAATGCTCGTCCAGATTCGGTGTCTTGATTATCGCATGGTCTGTCACAGAAGATTGGACAGATTGGAGGATATTCGACATTTCCGTGTGACCATTTCGAAAAGCGTTGTAGCGAACATAAATGAACGCCGAAATCGCGGCGACGAAGGTGAGAATGCCCGTCACACTGGCGGCAATGGAAAGTGGGCTGTCCTGCATTGGTATCAGAGGGTCAAGGAGCTTGAGGGCAAAAGATGTATAAAATGCTTGGTTTTCTGGCTAAGGAATCGGGGGCGGGGGGGGTTCTTTTTGATGATTGAGGCTCACCAGCTGAAAACCCCGCAGGAGGAGGCTTCGTGAGCTGTGCTTTCATAGGTTGGTTTTGCCGAATGCCATCATGTCTGATGCCTGAGGCTCGAGACCCATTGCCCAGAGTCGAAAATTCGAGAAGACAATTACAAACACCAGAGGAAGCTGCCTTAAAGGAACTCTTGAATAGTGGCAAAAGCGGAAAGAGGAAGCCACGTTGTAGCGCAACGGCCTCGATTATGTAATTTAGCTCTGGGACCCTCATCAGCCTTTGGCTGCAATAGGTGTATGATTTAAACAAACAAACAAACAGGTACAAACACCAATAATATCCCCATTGTTATTTTGCCATGATTTGGGATAGAATTCGGTTGCTCATTTGCAAGCCCACTCATTCTCCGCTTTTGATCTTGTTATGCCAGACCCATAAAAGAGAGTGAAGATCAAAATGGGAGAGGTCTAGGAAACGGGAGAAGTCTCCTCTATTCTGACCTCCATTCTCTTTGACGGTCTGGCACAATGAGGTAAAAACGGGAAAGGGGGCACGCTCTAAACCACAATACGGTAATTGGAAATACGAAGGAATTTCTAGTAATGTACCTCGAGCAGAAATAACTTGATGCAAAAGAGGCAAAGGTCCAAATACAGTGAAGAGAGGGGAAACCTTTAAGTAATTGACGTATTGAACTATGAGAAAAGGATAGGGGGACTTCAAAGGATCTAGTTAACGATTGAAGTTCATCGTCTTCGAATTTCAAAAAAAGAACACATTCAGCGTAGAAAAACTGTACAAAAATAACGAAACCCGCTGCATGCTCACTTGAGAGCAGGAAAAAGAGGCTGCAACTTTAACAACAGAATAAGTAACCAAAGGAGAACCAGAATTCAGCTCTGCATTTATCTTCCTCGGAATGTGCGAAATTCAGAAACTCACAACCCGTATACTTGGGACGCAGGCTAAATCCTTCAATTCCTTCACAGGCATTACTAATAGCCAACCGAGTCTTTGAAACACGAAAGGAATGTTTAATAACTTATGCACAGCCCGTTATCATTTCCGATTCGCTGTCATCAAATTAAACTTGCGGAGATGTGTGGCAGGGGTTGTTGTCTTTGAAGCTATGATTTTGAATTCGATGATGTATAAAACACTTCGACTCTTGCTTCTATTTTGCTTCTTCCTCGCTGTAGGTTTGATTCTGAGAAGTTCAATGTACCGGCGGCCGAAGAATTTCCTGCAGAAATTAAATGTAAGATGCTTACTCTCGTGTTCAGGGGGTTGACTGTTTTCAGGCTCATGCGCCGGACCCAGAAAAGTTCAGCCTCAGTGCATCAATGCAACGTCGTCTAAAATGAGCAAAAGAAAAACAGCGAGAATGCTTCATTCACTCGCTGAACACATTGTCTGAAAGTTTCCAAAGGACAGAAATGAGGAATCCAGTCTCCAAAAAAAGATTGATACTGTAGTGTACTCGTAGTCGAGAGGGGAAAACTCTGAAGCCCAGGCCAAACGAGGAGCAACGGTGGCCCCCAAAAGGATATGGCCGCAAAAAGGCTACATTCGCCCGCCCGCTCCCTCCCTAACATTCTGCAAGCGTTTGAGCTAGAGCGATAGTGCAAAGTATATCCTCCCTTTGGCGGTGGAGAGCCGGGCGGTGGAAACTTTCAAAAGTGGAAAGAGA
Source organism: Hymenotorrendiella dingleyae (assembly GCA_003988905.1). NCBI lineage: Eukaryota > Fungi > Ascomycota > Leotiomycetes > Helotiales > Helotiaceae > Hymenotorrendiella > Hymenotorrendiella dingleyae. The sequence continues at coordinate 54,663 of QYAP01000089.1, forward strand.
GGGAAGGAAAAGAGGCGCAAGAAGGAAACTGCAATACTCTCTCTGATGGATCCAAATGTCAACAACGTAAAAAGAGGTCTTGGTGGAGTTCTGGACGGCGGTGGATTTTTTATATGATTCCACAGTGTCAACAGGGTACGAGGTCGATGCTACGTAGCAACGCCCGTGAGTGGCTGACTAACACGAAGACCCCGCAAAATGAGATTTTAGGAGGGGAAGGCGCACAGGTCATTCGCTGGCAGCACAGCCATAACAGCCTTATCGCGCTTATCAAAGCCAAATCTCTCAGCTCTGGCGCAAGATGTGATGATGGGAAGGAGGCGCAAAGGCGCAAAGGCGCATCCAGATCACCAGCCGATGGACCCGGATTGACTAAATCCCGACGGCGACAGGGAGGCTGGCGTGAGGTGAGGTGTGCGCTGTGTGGTGGTGCGAGCTGCAAAGAAGCAGGCCGCTTCCCTCTGACCCCCATAAGTGTCGCCCTCGTTTGGGCAAGCTCTGCATTGCTGACGGAAGAGATTCACTTCCTGAAATAAGAGCGCGCGAGTGCGGGTGATACAAATCCTGTCAGCTTCTAAATCTCGCCTTTCGCAAACCTCTAACCTCTTCTTGCTTCCATCCAAATAGTAACCAACCATCCTCATCGAAAGAGCTCTCCCCACAACCTTTCGCATCATCGCCAAACACCAATATGTCGAAGCGCACAACCTTCACCACCATAACGGCGCTTCCAGCGGGCGTCTCAAGAGCGACAGCCATGGCGACTCTTCATGACCACTTGGAGATGATAGACCTCAACCCAACCCACGATTCGCGCCACAAGGTCAATCCACCGCCAGAGGCATCTCCAGAAGAGTATCATTGCACATGGTACGAGATCACCGACAAGATCTCGTACTTTCCAGGCTACACCGGAAAGGTCTCCTTCAAAGCATGCTTCCACGATCTGCCACTGGGTTTACAGACACATGTCTATGCACCGATGGGTTTGGATATCAAGGAGAAATGGACACTCGGAGGAAACGAACCACATGAGCCGACACAACCCGTGGAAATTGGCGTTGGAGCGCCTCTGACTGGCTTGTACCTGAGGGAGGACGTCGAGATGAAGTGTAACTTTTTGGTGACCAGATTCGTTCGGAAACAATTGAAGGAAGCTCTGGCACAACTGGTGGCGCGACTTGTCGTCAAGACCCAATTGCAAGAAGCGGCGGAGAAGAACAAACGTTTGACGTACGATCCAACTCAGTCATTCTCCGCGCCAAACTCTCCTCCAAATTCGCCTCCTCTATCCCCACCGCCGATGATGTACAACGACAATCGATATAGCAATGTCAGCCAGCAAAGCTACCACAGCCAGCAGCAAAAGTATCCCGGAACCCCACCTATCTCGCCACCACCTTCTGGAACCTTTCCATCACATCCATACGATCCGTCAGCATACGCACCACATGCTCAGCAATATCAGCAACAGCAGCAGCAACAGCAGTACCAGCAACAACTCCAGCAACCGTCCTTGGCCTGCCCTCCACAGTGGTCACCGCAAACATCACAAGTATCGTACAAGCAAGACCAACTACCAGAGTACGACGAGAAACCAAAACGGCAAACTCATATTGAAATGGACGCAGGTCATTCGGGGCCTGTTGAACTCCCAACGGGGACGCAGTAAATCATTCTTTTCAGCCGGGTATATGTGGTGGTTGTGGTAATATATGGAGCTGAGTCCCAGCAAGGGAGGCGAATTCGAACAGGAATGCGCTTAGTAAATATGATAGGATAGCCCGGATTTAGGGCTGGAATTCTAGACGACACTCTCTATGACTTGGCGACAATTTTCTCAATGATAATACTAGGGTTTGGATTTATGCGGAGTTTAAGCGGTATTTTTGTGGCTTTGGATTATTCCCATTCTGGCGCTTGTTTTTGTTGGATCTGTAGGATGAGAAATGAATGCTTTCCAAAAGTACACTCTTTACATACATCTTATTTTTTTTTTATGCCTCCAAGTATACATGTGCCATTTTCTTCCTTCTCTTACTCAAATCTTTTCCGTTTCATCCCTATTCCTTCCGTTCGAAAACACCGGCGCCACATCCAACTGATGATGAATCACTCCGTTCGCCGTCTCACTTCCAACTATCAGTACCCGGATTTCCGGTTTGCTTGCTCGGTCACGCTACAAATCGTTTAGAAAACCGTTTTATTTGTCGCCTGCCGAAAATCTTCTTCGTCAAGCGGCGCCTCTCTCGTATTGGTAGTCGGCTTGGGGAAATTCCGTACTTAGCGCTGTCATGTTTGGGTCGTCAAGGAGAGGCCGTGCTAGCGGGGGTGGCGGTATCGGAGGGATGACGTGGGTGTGGGATTGAATGGGATTGAGGAAATGGCATGTGGGAGGCGAGGAAGAGATATATCTTCATAAGTGAATTAGACTTAGTTTTTCATGGAGTTCAGGTGGGAGTGGCCGGCGCAATGAGAGCTTCGAGGCTTGGCGAAAATACTTTTTGGCGTTTCATTGAAAATAGCTTTCCTCCCAGGCTGGGAACTCTTGTTAAATTGGGATATTCCTAAGGGTTTTCGAGTATGTAGAATATTGAGTAAAAATAGGATATAGCGTTTTGAATTGAGGCTCTACAATTGAGTATGTCGATTATCTAAGCCAAGAAAAAAACAAGCCAGTCAAGAGCTTAACGGCTGCACGTTTCCCCGAGTTTCCCCCACCATCGGGAGTGCCCCACCATCTGCAAACAACCCCGCCAACCCGCGACAACTTCAATTCTGTCATTGAAACCTGCAACGCGTCTGTTGCTCAGAACAATTTCTTTATAACCTTGCGCTGTTCGTCCCCAGTCTAGATAACATCCCATCTTTTGGTTTTCGGGAAATATCGCAAATCTAGTTCAAGGATACAACTGTTACGCAATTGCCAAAATGGAGAACGATTGCAAGACCGGTGAGTTGCAATGCGACAATTTCGAGTCACAGCCTAATATTTGGTTTTGCAGCTCCGTCTTTGACGTCCGACAAGACTTCCTTTGCATATATCTCTGCGAGGGATCGATGGCCTATTATCCTTGTGAGAAGCTCAATCGAGTCCACCGAATGTTGCTAATGGGTATAGACTGGCGCAATCGATGATGTGCACCGAGCAGTATCAGAAACCGCAGATGAACCAAAGCGCGAAGAGGGAAAGAGGATAATTGAGGAATTGGCAAAGCTCAAGTATGAGCTTCAACATGATCGGAAATTAACGTATGTCTCCAGAGTGTCTTGATAGACTTCGCTAATTGTACAGTCCTCTGGTAGATGATGGACAGCCAGATATCGCAGGTTACAACGCAGAACTAGAGAAATTGGGCACTCCATCATGGTTCAACATCCCATGGCTCTACGCAGAATGTTACCTCTATCGGTACGGCCTCTTTCCAATTTCTCCCATACACCGCTAATCAACCCAAGCTAGACGTATCGCAATATCCTTTGCCCTCTCCCAACACTGGAAATCCTACGATATCTTTGCCCGACAAAAGATGTCTACTTTCCGCTCATCTCGCCCAGCCGTAATCGAGCTCGCAGGCCGATACCACGAACTCATAAACCAAATGGCAGACAAAGGCGGAAAATCGGAAGAGGAAATAGAAGCGGCTGAGAAAATTCTATTTATGGAGATGTGCGAGATTTGTCTGTGGGGAAATGCTACGGATTTATCACTTCTTACATCTTTGACATATGAGGATATCCAGAAGCTGCAAGGTTCTGAGGCACGAAAGGCTTCAGAGAAGAATATCCTTGTCAATGATTTGGAGACCGCATATAATGTCTTGAAGACGGCAAAGAAGGAAGGAAAGAAACATAGACAGGTTGATATTGTCTTGGACAATTCCGGATTCGAACTCTACGTCGACCTCATCCTCGCAGGTTTCCTCCTCTCCGCTGGTCTCGCAACAAACATTATCCTCCACCCAAAATCCATTCCCTGGTTCGTCTCTGACGTTCTACCGGGGGATTTCGCCGCATTGCTCAATGCCCTCGCAAACCCCCAACCTTTCTACTCTACTCCATCGGACGAAGAGAAGAACTCTGGTACTACTCCAACTCCACTTTCCGACAAGGAAATCAAGGAACTTGAGTTTCTTTTCCAGAATTGGAGTGGATTCCATGCCGAGGGGCAGTTGACTCTCCGTGTAAATCGATTCTGGACTGAAGGTGGTAGCTTCTGGAGATTGCCTAGCTCGGCACCGAGATTGCATGAGGATTTAAAGGAGAGTGAGTTGGTGATTTTCAAGGGGGATTTGAATTATCGCAAGTTGACTGCTGATGTAAGTTTCCTTTCCCTTACCTATGAGTAAATATTCACTAACATAACCAGGCAATGTGGGATCCAACAACGCCTTTCACCCAGGCTCTTGGACCCTTGGGCCCAGGCTCGGGAGTGAATGTTCTCGCATTGAGAACCTGCAAAGCAGATGTTGTTGTAGGTCTCAAGCCTGGAGAGGATGAGAAGCTGAGGGCGATGGCTGGTGGTGGAGGTGAAAGTGGCAAGAGGGAGTGGGCTTGGAGTGGGAAGTGGGCTGTTGTCTCGTTCTCGGGAGGTAAATAAGTAGATAAAAGTTTAGAAAGATATATAGACAAGATTGCGTAAATTGGATTGATTAGAATCATGGGGCTTAGTACTCGTACTGCCAGAAAGTCTGTAAAAAGGAATCCGAAAATCCTTCAATAAGAACGAAAATGTCAGGGCGGAAACGGCCGAAGTATTTTGGTATGAAGAAGATATGTTTAGTGATTGAATTACGAGAGGGAAAGTTGTCATGGGTTGAATAATTGTGAATCGTAAGGAGTAAGTAGATGGATGGTGGGTGTTGAGGAAAAGTGAGGCGGTCTTGTGATGTGATAGGAATATTTTGGTTCGGTGGTGCCGAATTCGGTATGGTAGTGATGGGGTGGTATGCCGGTATGTCTTGCATATTGGATTGTTGGGTTTGATGCGACGATGAAGGTTGGTTTATCTCTGTTGTTATTCTTGTACAGAAAATGAGTGTTTTTGGATATTGGGAGCTGAGTTAAGATGCAACTACTAACTAGTAATTTATGCAAGAAGCGGTGACCTTGCTCCCGGCACCTGAGAAAATATCTTAATCGGTACCGGTATGCATTTCTGAATAGGATATGAGATAATGCTAGTTTTGTCCGAGTTGGATTCGATTTAATTTGTGATCTCTCTTGGGGGTTTAAGAAAAGAGAAACTATTTTGGAATGAGATCGGACGATATACCAAAAAAGCCACTCACTACCTTTACCAGCGAATAACACAAACGTTAAATACGAATTGCCAAAATTTCTTCCCTTTTCTTGGAAAAGTGTATCATAATTATTCACTTTATAGAACCAACATCTCGGGGTTAATCCCACAACTTCCTCATCATATACTTTCAGACAGCGCAATCCAAGCACCAAACAAGCGGTGTCCCCTGAATTTCAGCCGGGTTGACCACGTACACAATGGCATCCTTCCCCATCCAGCCATTCTATTCTTTTCGTAGGCCCGAATCCTATGGATATCTTCTCAATCTTTCGCGCTCGCAAAATTGCACATTTGCTAGCCGATGGTAACGATACCGAGTACTAGCGAGTCGCTTGCATGCGTTGGCTGGTCCGGTGAGAGAAAGGGCCGTCTCAGGCTGGGGTTATCCTGTTACTGCCCAGATTTCACGATAATTGGAGCAACCAATGGAAAGGGGAGTCTGAGTCGCGTGGCTCCGAGATATGTTGCGGTCGAGATGGATTTCTGGCGTAGCGGAGATCTAGGGAGGTAGCTATTTTTTCGACGGTTGTTGAGAGGAAGGAGAGTTGTGTGGTTGTTCGACTGGTTGCTTCTGTGCATGGAGAATGGTAGGTCGGATCTCGCTCGGGCTTCGCCGACCGCTGTTGGCTGCAAACAAAAAGTCAGTTGTTACCTTTGGCTGGGAGTGGCCAGTGCGGAAGCAACGCTGGCGTGGGAGGAAGCAGGGAAGCAATCACTACCCCGGCGACCTGGGCAGTTCCCTGTATTCCCCTGCGCCAACCCCCAGACCCTCCCATGATTTCGGATCTTCACGCTCCAAAGACACTACAAACGCCCGCCACTTTCGCTGTCAATCGCTGCTTAAAATGCCACCTTTCGCCTCTTTCCAGAGCTTCCCCTCTCTCACGAGTTCTCCAATGTCATTGCTGGTTGATGCTTTAATACGAGCTTGGGACATCTTCTGAATTGCGTCAATTCTATCCGAGCTCTAATACTATTCGAAACAATCGTATCCTTCCGACAATTCGGCAGCCGAAAGGATCGAGATTACGAACTGTCTCGTTTGATGGGACAAGAGAAAAGACAAACGCCAACAATTGCGTCCGAAAACTCGAAAAGAAAACTCCCAATTGATCAAGATGGTCAAGTTGAGGGAACGCGTTCGTCGTGTTATGGGCCGTTCATCCGCCGATTCATCTACCAGTACATCCTCCACCGGTCCCTCCACCGGTGCATCAACACCCAACCTCACGGCCTCACCCACCAACGAACTCCCCGCCATCCCACTCTCCAAAACCAGAACTGCCTCCTCACGCCTAACCAAGACTTTGGCATTCCGCAATCCAAGATCCAAAGAAGATGATATCCAGCGGAAGTTGGAAGAGTGGAAAGCAATTGATGATAGGGAATGGGAACAGCCCTCACGCAGGTTTGCTAAGCCGAAGAGTCAGAAGCATCAGGATATTCTGAGGAGCTATGAGTGGAGTCGGGGACAGAAGAGTCGCGATGGGAATAGGGCGAGCAGTATTTGGAGCGGTATCAGTCCTGGAGCGAGTCGATCGAATAGTGTGGCTGAACTGCCGCCTTGTTATTTGGAGGGGGTTATGAGTGGTGAGGGGTGTACTGGGCGTCATACTAGTGTTGGGAGAAGGAGTTCTGGGTGTTTGCCGATGAGCACTGGGAGCAGTTCGGATAGAGGTCTTCCTGTCAACTCTGTATTGGAAGAGTAGTTGAAGCCTCGACGAATACGTACATCGAAGTCAGGCCCCACCACGGCGAAGAGAAATACGGGAGAAATTTACGAATAATGCACGACTAATACGACGCGGAATGTACGATATACAGGGCTGGCGTTCTTGGGCTTGGGATTGACAGGAGGCTGAATGGGCAGTGGTGAAAAATTGGCACGAAATGATGGGACGATAGATGAGGGTCGGATCACGGTAAAGGGGGAGGGGAACGGGGAAAACATAGAATACGGATCTGCAAAGAAAACTCGTGTTAAGGGCATCGACAAGTGCGGGTATGGAGTCTTGCACGTAAAATCCTTGCCTTGCAACAAGGTATCTCGTCCCAAAATCAAAACATCTCTAAATATAATTTAAGACGATACGAAAACATCTCTTCCATCTCTCCCTCTCTTTCTCTCTCGCTCATTTATTTATTTCTCTCTCGAAACTTCAGCCTTTCTTTTCCGTTTGCGCTCTTTTCATTTCATCACGTTTTCATATAATGTTTTGTCACTTCCTGGCAAGTGCTGTAGTCAGATGTCGTGAGATCAGCAATCCTGCCTGTTCCTGCATGCGTGAGGCTGATGATAAGCTTTAATCTTGATGTGAAACGCCGACGCTGATAATACGTGAGAGATTCCTTGTTGGCTATTTTCTTACTCTCTACCGGGTGGCTGGATGTGGAAATGGGGTCGATGCATTATTAAGGTGAAGCGGTGCGCGGTATGGATGTTTCTGTGGAGATTTTGGATTTCATTTTGTTTTAGTTGATTATGGGGGGTTGGTTAATGCGGGGTGGCTGTGGTCTTGAGGTTCTATTGGTCTTTTTGAGGTTGGTCACATTTACATTTCTCACCTGTGGCCTTTTTCACTCAACTCAACACCAAACCCAAATCATCAAATCATCAGACCAACGAAATCCGAAAGATCATCTCAACTTCATTTTCCCAGAAATAAAATTCCTCGTTTCCACTTCAAATTTTGACATTGGCGATCTTGGTTACTGGTGGCCTGGTGGATTGCGATTCGAGTATGGGTACTGAGTTTGGGGGTTTGAGAGGGGATGTTGTGCGAATGGGGATGAGGGGAATTGGAGAGCTCAGATCTTTCCTGGCTGATGTTGGAAAACTGCAGTCAGTGGTTTCTCGAGAATTGTGAAGGCTGTTTCAAGGGGTGGAAATTAAATATCGAGGACTCTCAATGTAGTAGGACTGCGCCTGGTCTCTTTCGGGGTGTTTAGCGATGGAGCCGCCTGGAGATATTCCAGTCTCAGACTCCTACCTGCAAATTCATCGTTGGGAATTCACCGGCCGATGACTTGACGATTGCATGGCTAGAGCAGTCTTGGGTGAAAAGGGCTTGGGGTCACACAAAAATGCTTAATTATTTCCCAATTAAGCAGACCGAACTGCGTCATCGCTAAGCTAATATTTTACGAGGCGTTTGTTTCAACTTTGGAAATTCACTATTCAACATCATGGACTCCAAATTCGGTGAACACAGCGCGCCTACCCACCCGCTTCCAAATCCAATCCAATCGAGGTTTTAAAAAAAAAGCAACACGTGATATAGTATCTCGTGGACAGGCGCAGTATGGGTTCTAGATCGTGGTGCAGATCCTTGAGGATTGCTGGTGACGTTTATGCGAACACGACCCGATACAGGCGGATTCGGATCGGGGTTAAAATAAGCTTTCAGCTTGCTGTTGCTGGTGAGGAAGGATGATGAGCTTTTGATTAAAGGATGGAGTGGAGGATATACGATGAGATGGGAGACTGCTGGTGGTCATAGTGGAGGTTGGGGGTGAGATGTTTTGTTTCAGGGAGGGGTTCTTTGAGATTCGAGGCGGCGGGTTTGGGAGTGTTGAGCTTCGTAGTATGGAGTTGAGGTTGGCTCTGGGTTTGTTTTTTTGGTATGCAGGCTGGGTTAAATTCGATGCAGGTAGGTTGGTGGTGCGAAGCAGTAGAACTTTGTGCTTCGTGGTATTGGACTGCCGGTACCACAAAAGATGACGAAGAACAAAGGCTGACGTCGATTGCTGCAGGTACCAAAGCTTACCTCGTGGACCCTATGCACCTCACGCCTGCATACATTGCATTACTTGAGGCTTTCAACCGTTGTCGGCTGCGATATGCCTTAGCATCCAGCTGAGCAACAAAGCGAAGCCCGTCTTGAGCTCGGATTACAGTGAGTCGCTACGACATCGTATCCCGAATCTCACGGAATCCTCCACCTAACACGGGCCGGCGTGTGTGGCTCAGTGACTCCCAAGCGCCCGCGTTTGTCTTCGAGCTCGCAGTTCCGTTCAAGGAAATGAATAATGGCTTGGAGGAAGTATATGCGGCCGTGAGGATGGATTTCTGTCTTACCATAACGGTCAGCTCCAAATGTTCGTCCGATGATTCATCCTAATTTTGTCTAGATAGATAAGTGGGCACTGCCAAGCTGGTGTTATTCTCTTTTCTTTCATCTTTCTTGTATCACGAGACTTTGAGTCTATAGATTGTCTTTTTCGGTTTTTTCCTTCCTACTTTCTTTCTCGTTCGAGGTTTTGGGTCACTCTTTTCCAAGCTTCAATTCGTCAGTCTTTACACAAAGTCACTTCGATTCGAGTAAATTTACTTTCTTTCACTTCTTTTACTCGTTGGTATTGGGATTACAACTCAAGATGAAGCTCACTCCACTCACCGCCACGACCCTGCTCGCAGGGCTCGTAAATGCACAAGAGTACTATGGCGAGAGTCCCCCACCAGGAGTTCCCTCCAGTGCAGTATCAGCAACAGCAACTTCTCTCCCCGCCTCTTACCTCCCAGAAGATACCCCTCTCTCCAACGCTCACTCCTCCACTACCGTCACAGCAGCCCTCTATACCGCACAACCCTACTACCCGGCTCCCTCCCAGTCCGCTGGCGGTGGCCTCGCTCCCTACCCCAACAAACCGAACACCGCATACTCTAGCAGCGCATACACAACCATAACCTCAACTGGTACCGCACCTCCCACTTACCAAACTCATCACGTCCGCGTTGGCCAGAACGGAACCAAGAGCTTCTACCCTCCTTATGTTAGCGTCAACAACGGAGAAACCGTCCGCTTCGAATTTTACCCTCAAAACCACAGCGTCGCAACTTGCGAGTTCGCTAGTCCTTGTCTCTACAACGGAAAATGGGAGTCCGGGTTCAAGTTTATTGGGGGGGAAGGTGGACAGGGAGGGTATCGCAATTCGAGCAAGCCAAGCGGGAATTATACTGGGACTGCGAAGTCTACCGGTGTTGGCAGCTGGAATTCTACCACGAGTACCGGTAGTAGCATTTATGTGGATTATCTCGTTGCGAATGCCAGTGCTCCTTTGTGGTTCTTCAGGTATGTTATTTTTTGTTGTGGTCTTGGCATTGTTCTCCCCTTTTCCAAGACCCCACAATTTTAGCGAGTCGGTTATTTTGGCAACGGCTTTGAGTGAAAGCTAATCGTTTGGCGCAACAGTCAGCAGACGAATGAATGCCATGAGGGTATGGTCTTTGCGATTAACCCTACGTCCGTAAGTCAGTATGTGGATTTCTACTCCCGTGCTACTGGAAGTGGTGGATATTCTGGCGGCGGGGGTTCCTCAGGTGGCTCTTCAAGCAGCTCTTTGGCAGGCTATGGTGGTGGTAACGGGGGATATGGAGGAGGAAACGGTGGCGGTTACACAACCATCATCTCAACCTACATCTACACTAACACCGTCCTCGGAACGTCTTACCCAACAACCACCGCCATTGTCTCTTCTCTCCCAACCTACTCCGTCTCTGTCCTTCCACCAACTAAGTCCGTTCCTGGTTCAGGACCTAGCTCTGTGTCTATAGGCTCCGGCGGTGGGTCAACCGTGAGCGTAGGAGGTAACAGCGGAGTCACTGCCAGTGGTCCTCAGCAATACACTCATGTTGTTCCTGTTTCTACTGTCAGTGGAAATGGCGGTGTACTTGGCGGCGGTGGTGGTGGAGCTACAACGGTTTATGTTACTCTTACCGAGAGTACGAGCATTCCGGGTTATCAGTACACTACCATCCCATCTCCTTCTTCTAGCTCGCCTGCTGGTGGAAACAGAGGCAATAGCGTATCAACCTCAACCAACACTCAAATCGTAACAATGCCTGGAGGAGTCGTGAGTGGAAGTCTTGGAGTTGTTGGCATCCAAACCTCATCGATATTAGCACCAGGCACACTCCCAACTCCAAGTTCCAGCAGTGGTCCAGGTACCGTCTACACGACCATCACCCAATCCATCGTCTACACTTCATCCGGGGAACTCTGCACCACTCTCTCCACCATCACCAAATCCATTGTTTCTCCTCCTTACCAGAGCGGCACTGTCAGTGGCACCACGAGAACATTCACAGGCTTCAGCAACCACACACGCACAGCAACCGGTACCGGCTCGCGACCACATGGAAGCGGCTCTGGCTTCCCATCTGGAACCGGTCGCTCCTCCCGTCCCTCAGGAACCGGAAGTTTCACCCGTCACCCCTCAGGAACTGGCATCACAACCTACCCCGTCCACCCAATCTCCACCTCCAGCGCCTCCGCAAACTCAACCTCTTCCACTGCTGTCAGCGGAACTATAGGTGTTAATACCACAAGCACAATCTTTTCTTCCGGTGGCTTGTTCCCTACTACGAGCTCGAAATTCCTTACTTTGACAAAGACGGCTTCGGTGAATGGTACTTCAAGTACTATTTCTACTTTGAGTGGGACTGGGGTTTCGAGTACGTTGGGAGTTGTGGTTACTACATCTAGCTCTAGTGCTAGTGTAAGCTCCTCCAGCGCGAGTTCAGTATCGTCGTCTGTCGTGAGCAGTAGCTCTGTGTTTTCAAGCAGTTCAAGTTCAAGCTCAAGTGTCGCCATCAGCACCTCCACCAAAGCCATCTCAACATCTGCTTCCACATCCAGCAAACCCACAACCACCTCATCCTCCTCCAAACCTACCACCACAACCTCCAGCTCCCTCGGCGGCTACGGCGGATACCAATACGGCAACAACGCACCTACACCCCTCTACCGCTAACCCCCTAAACTCAAACGAATTTCTCATTTAAGCTAGCCATCGGTGTTCTTTGTGTTTGAATTATGAATTTCCTATAGTACCTAGTCTGAGACTTTTCTTTGTTTCTTGTGAGAGGATCTGTTTCGGGTGTGTGGACGGGCAGCATGGCATGGTATTTAGGTTTAGGTTTTAGGGTTTAGGGATAGGAATTGTTTTGAATTTGCATTTGCATTTGCAATTTGAAATTACGGCTTAGGCTGGGTTAGCATTTTTTGTAGGAGTAGGAGTTATGAATTTGATATTGTGATTGTGAATTTGTGGGTCGGAAGTGAGATTTGTGGAGGTGAATTTTTGCGTAAGGTTTATTCTTTGGGTTTTAGAGTTTTTAGAAGGTTTGTGGGGGAGAGTGATATTTGGGTGAAGTTTGTGGAAGAACGGTTAGATGTTGGGTGTCATTGTATTTGACCACAATTCTATCTTATAACCTATGTAACACAATTGACTTTAAATTGGACGAGAAAAGGGGGTCTTGTATTCCGATTAAGGCTCTGTTCGCTCACGCGGCGTGGCTTATTGTCGTTATGAGACCGTGGAAACTTTATATGGGTCCGCGAAAATGAGGTGAGTATGAAGTCCTGATCTCATACTCTCTGTTTGGTTAGGGAATGAATAATGCATTCTCTTTTATGGGTTTGGGCATAATTTTAGAAAATGGGTACCGGAATCTATCTTAACTGCCACATAGTAGAGCGCAGTTTTACCCTCGATCACTTCCTAACAAGGAAGGATAATAAGCCACGCCGCGTGAACGAACAGAGCCTAATGAGGTCAATGTTGGGCATGGAATTCCATGGAACGTACCATTGAGCACTTATGGATGGAACCATACCATTTCAAAGTGAGTATGGTTGGAACCATAGAAGTCTATATGGAACTATGGTATTCCATGGAATTATAGGCTAATAGTTAATCCGATCCCGAGCCAATGAGAGAACTTACCGATTCCGGACAGAGGCTCCGAGCCGAGCTTCTATATAGTCTATACTTTTATATTCTTACGTGATCCTATTCCATATGGTATGCCATTTTCCATAGAAATATTTTATGGATGGGACCATACCATTTGAGACCCTTTATGGTTGGTATCCATATGGAATTCCATGGAATCACGTACCATATGCCCGACATTGAATGAGGTACAAGTCTTCCTGAAATTCCCCCTTAGCCCTCGGTCACACATAGACCACACTGCCATAAATTTGTCATATCGAATAGCATTAAATCAATTGACACCCCAACTCCCCAAGAACCAAAAAGCAGAACATTAGGACAGTCTACTCCATAAACCCCTGTGGTTGGGCCTAATAACTCCACGCTCCATTTCCAGAACCCCCACATTCACCATTAAGTATCGGCCAACTCACCCCATCCAGCTATCACGCGAGAAAAATGCATCGAAATCTCCAGACTCGTTCATACGAAGTAGTTCGTGGTCAGTTCCGTAGAATTCTGGAGCATCTTCCATCCAGCCATCGTGGGAGAAATAGGCATCGAAATCTCCAGACTCGTTCATACCAAGTAGTTCGTGGTCAGTTCCGTAGAATTCTGGAGCATCTTCCATGGCGGTATCTTGATCAGCTTCAGGGATAGTGGAGAGACTTGGAACTTCCAAGTGAGGTAGAACGTCTGTATTATCGGGATTTGCTGGTGGATCGTCGACCTCTGTTGGAATGTTTCCGGTTTGAGTGGCTTGCTCTTCTTGTTCGGTAACATCTTCGAATCGAGGTTCATCATCGCTTTCGTCATCGCTATTTCCCTCGTTCTCGTCATCACTTCCATCATAGCTACTCTCATATTCATCTTCCCAGTACCAAAACTTTGTTCCAGGGTATCTCCGCTCAAACTCTGCCAACCTCTCCGGCGTGAGATCAAACTCTTCAGGTAAAGGCTTCGGTCTCGGTTGTTGGCAGTATTCCTTGAAGGTCAATTTTGACGATTGTCGAAGAAAACTAGGATCCTCGATATCCTTCTTATATGAGTTGACAACCTGTTCCGCATCATAACCACAGTACGCGAGAGAATTCCACCAAAGTGTTTCCCATCCATTCTCATAGACATAATCTGATGGTGTAAATCCGTGGTTGTTTATGGCATATACATCAGCGCCAGCTGCTATGTATAGCACCAGGACTTCCTTAAAATAATGGCACCGGTTTTTCCAATCTAGCTTTCTATAGGCATCAGTCGAAGATCTCCTCTCAGAAGTCAGGAGTTTGGACCGAAGAAGTTCTGCCTTCGAGGTGATCTTGTAAGGGAGCAAGTATTCCCCATCTAAATCACCGGCAAGTTCCACAAACGTTGAAACTTCGCTCCCAAAATCGTCTACTGTAATTGCTGGGTGGATGAAGGGTGTTCCCAAGTTTAGACATATTTCCAAGGCAGTCTAAGATAGGTTAGTATGGAGTAGCATTAGTAAATAGCATGGGATTTACCAAAGAGCCATACATTAGGATATACTCATAAGAAGAAAAATATGCTGATGCTCTATTTGAAGGATCGGCACCTTTTGCTAACAATAATCTGACGAGCTGCTCCTTCGCGATTTCACTTTCATGTGAATCGTATGTTGCAAGCCCAAGATGATCTAGCACGGGCCTTGGCATGATCAGTAGACGTTTATAGAGACTTCAAATTAACGAAATTAAATAACCGCAGATGATTTATGTCTAGATTCTGGGTTTACTTACTTTATAAGGCCCCACCTATCAAGTTCAAAACTATTTGGGTCTGCCCCTGAATCTAAAAGGAACTCGCACATATCTAGACGAGAATATTCAAGTGCATACTAATAATTATTTAGTAGGTCTTTTGTTATATGCGAATAAGATATAGCTTACAGCCAGTAGATACCTTCCCCTTGTATCCCTGACATTCAACAGCCCGGTGCTATCGCATATAACTTTTCTCAGACCATCCACCTCTCCAGAAGCAACCACGTTGAATATTTCGGAGTCGTCGGGAATTATCGGCCGGTACACTATATTCATTCTGTTAAGACTGCTGGCTTCAGATATTTTTTGCATAGAGTAAACAGTCTGAAATGAATTTACCCATTTGAGCAGGGGAGTGACAGAAATATTGGCAGCAAGCATGCTACCACGGACTCGTTTGCTAATTTTCCCATGCTCAAGTTCTGTCTTCAATACAGGCTCCGTGGTAGAAAAACTCATATCGACTCTTTCATGGGGTGTAAACCAGTAAGCATGTAGAGAATAGGCCTTCCGTTGAGCTTTTAAATGCCGTAAATTGCTTGTTGGATACAACGATGACTCAGTCTGCTGCTCTATGTCACATCAGTGATGGCTGGCGGGTTATGGAAGGGGATTTATTACCATCAAATTTGTCACTTATTCTCATATCGTGTGTAGCAGAAATGAGATCCATTATCTGAGAATCCACGTCTGGTTTCCACTGATTCTTGAGCAAATATTCGGCGCGACTGGCATTATCGATGTTTTCCAAAAGATGTGTGCTCTCCACGCAGCGAAATATTTCCTTGAGTACTTCAATACATGATGTCGATAGCGAGGAGTCGCGTGGGTGATAGATTTCGTTTAGGTAGGCAGTGGGGGTATTTTTTCCTTGCGTTGAAGCCAGCCTCGATACCAAACCGTGCGGTAGGTTTTGTGTTGATCGCGCTGGTGACCAGCAATTAGAGGGTATAGAAAAAGTAAACCCGGCAGGTGGTTCTGGATGATGAAGCTGGTTAGCATGAAAGAAATTGTGGATGATTGCACTTACGAGGCGAAGGACTCCTTGAAAGCATTGTCAAATCAAGTCCTTGTTCCATAATCCAACGATCCAATTTCTCATTACTAATGCAATGGCCGTTATACTTGACCTTGATCTCTTTTCCAAGAATCTTATGGCGTTGAACTTTCTTTGCGATAATTCTTTGGTGTTCGGTTTTGACATTCTTGGAAAGCCCCCATTTCTTGATCCGATCTTTGCATTGCTTGACTCTAAATTCAGCAAGTCAGTACTTGATGTTGTAAAGTGCTACTGTATTAAGGTAGATTGAGGGCTTTTCCGCGACTGTGAAGTGGGTTCCAACCTACGTGATATCCATCCCAAATTACACCCTCAGCATTGCACAGACATCTTCAACTCGCCTTCCTTCAGCTACCCAAAGTTGTTCAAAGCGTGTCTTGAATGACGGTAGTAATTTCTTGTCGAATATCGTGGGAGCTTTGTGAGCCCTCTTCGGTTTCGGGGCTGCGGATGTTTCCGATGTTCCATGTGGTAAGTTGGTAAACTCATCATGATGGACTTCTGGCAGCCTCGCCGTGAGGGAGGAAGAAAATATCGCTTGATCCATGATCTCGAAAGCGTCGTGAAGTGTTGGGGAAAAGATGATGCTAGGTTTGGAATTTCGAGAATAGTTTCGCGAAGAGAATCATGTCTCCGCAAGGGAGCGAGCTTGGTGGTTATTATTCTGCTGCCTGGCAGCTTATGAGGTTGTGGTGGTGGTGTGTAACACCAGAAGGGGCAGGCGCAGCCCACAGGACTTTCTCCACTTAAAAAGTACTATCTCCAAGGGCCAATGAACAATTCACACGCTTCTCATCCCAGCGCCCCAGGCCAGTGCTGTCATTGATTCGCTTAAAAAGTAAAATTTTTGAATGCACCCCCACCAGTCTCATGAGCTCTCCTATCGACTCGCTTAAAAGGGACAATTTTCAAAGGGCTGCGATGCAACCCACCAACCCACACGAACCGGGCGTTGCCTGCTGTGGCTGACGTGCATCCTGAGAACTCCATAATAGGACATCCTGCACTTCTTTGGAAAAGTACAATATTTTGCTGCCCAACCAATGCCTAGGTCCGGCAAATCAACTGGTCCAGAGTGCTCCTTAAGTCCGGGCAATAGAGCTCCGGTTGCGTCGCTAAAAAGGTACAATAAACCCATGCGAGACGCCCAGAATGAGAGCACCAGAGACGTCAGGCTGTTTGACGAACGGGAAATATTCGTTAACTTGAAGTGATGCCGCTTGAAACACGGTGAGAGCCACGAGTCCAAGTCTCCTCAAAAAAGTCTGGCCGACTCCCTGAGAAGAGGCTGAGCCGTTGAGCAAAATTTGACGTGGGGAATCATAGTACCTTTTCCAAGCCTTATGATTGGTTATGAGACAGGGCGTTTCCGTCATTCGTTGCAAAATAGTACCTTTTCTTCACTTTCTCAAAATGTCAATTGCTATGATACACTTCCCTGTCGATGTGTCAGCGAGGAAAGGAGAGATGAATATAAACACTCAACTTCCACACCTTTAGCCTACCTGTCGAAGTTGTGAGTTCTTCAACAACCACCAAGAGTCCAGCTCTGCACACCATCTCAAAAAACCCCAACCATCAAAAACCTCCAACCCAAACAAGACAACCGGAAATCGCTAGTCAAAGTTCAACCAAGTAAGTTGCATATGCACCCCTTGCAGAAACACAAAAATTCATTATTTCTCCTTGGCTCTGTCCGTGCTGCCTCGAGACATTTTGTTAGTCCGCTAAGGATAATATGGCACACCCGCTCTCAGAACCCACGAGATCAAGTTCTCGACCACACACATTCCCAACACTCCCACCTTGAAACGAAGAATCACTGACACTCAGTATTATCAGAAAACCAAATTCTTTCACAACTACCAACACATCACGTCAATTCCACCACAAACTCACAAGCCACAACTTCAAAATGTCAAGTCCGTCCCCTCTTTCCTCTTCCCCAAACCAACCTTTCCACACCCACTAACCCACTCCAGGCCTCACAACCCCCGAAGCCCTCAGCCTCGTCACCCTTCTTCTTCTCTTCTGCCTGGTATTTCCAAGCCTCGTAGCAACGGGCTACGGCACTTTACTTGCCCATCGAACCTACCATCAGAACCGTAAGTCACCCCACTGCCCTTCACTTTCCGACTCTACCACTTGAACCTCCTAATAACACACACTTCAAAATTTCCAGAGAACTCCAGACGAGCCTCAATCCATCCCCTCTGAACACCAGTCTTCGAGCTAGTGAGATGATGAACCAAGGCACCGCGGCATGAAAATCAGGGGAAAGTGTTGGGAGTTTGATGGACGCTCTTTTGATCACCGAAACAGAAATTGGAAGAAAAGATGATTTTCGTTGGCTCGAGATTTCAAACATGTAGGAGAAGATGCACTAATTCTACTAGCAGTGCATGATGCATCCTTTCCAAGTTCTATCGTTACCTTTGTCCCAGATTTATCTCATCACACTGCTCTTCAGCCCCTTCTTTAGACAACACTTACCTTTATATTTTGAATCTATCTACATTCACGATAGCCTCTATCATCTCAAGTCCTCGGTCTACTGGCAAAATTTACTGTCTTCTTCAACCTTGTCTTGGAAAGTCGCGTTGCCATATTCTTGTCAAGCGTGTTCACCCAGGGACAAATAGGGGGTCGATCACATGATCATCACAACTGCACCGACTGAAAGCCGGAACGCTCCGCTTTTTGAATCTTGTGACACACGAGCACACTGATCGATCTATACAATCCCCTATCCTGTTTTATATATCATGATCTCTATTCCAAACAAGCCATTCCCCAGGTTACGAAACGAGCGAATTTCAAAAATATGCTACCGTATCCCACACTTCTGGCAGTAGATATGCTCAACAGAGCACGTCGCAATACTCTCTCTAAACAATACAATCTCAAAACAATCTCATCAGACCTAACCCAACCCACATACCACTTCCCCCTTCACCCCCTCCACTCCCTCTCCAACCCCTCTCGCGCCTCAATCCCCTTCCACCCCCATCCCCTAACCCCCTTCCCCTCCTCCCACCACCATTCCAAACCCAACCAACCCACCAACCCATCAACCCATCAACCCACCACAAATACTACCATCTCCAAAATCTCCCCACGATACATCCTCCCTCATATCCAACCCCAACCCCCAATCCCTCTCTACAACACCAAAATTTAACTACAGTAACATAAAAGAAAAACTTCTCGAAATGCGCATAGTGAAATCCAAGTCCTCAATCGATTTTAAGACGCGGTGGGTGGAGATTACGTACGATATATAAGTAGAGGAAGTAGGAGGTTTGATTTCAAAGTAGGGAGGTGATGTGAGGAGAGGAAGAGGGAGGTCGATATGATATTGAAGGTAAGAGGGAGAGGGCCAGTGAAGAGATTGGAGTGCGGAGAGAAACCCGTATATAAAGCCTAAGAGTTCATTCAAGAATAGGAAAAAGAAGAGCAAGGGAGACGAATGAATTTCAATTTCATTAGCTAAGCGAAGTTACTCCGTTGAAAAGGGGGACAGGCGCGATAAGGGAGGGGTATAGTAAATAGAAGGCACTTGCCTCTCCACTCAAACATCGCTCAAAATCCACGCAGTAAAACCATCAAAAAAATCAAGCAAAATTAGCATCTTCATTTCCTTCACTCCTATCTCCCCCCTCCATCTAAATTAACCCCCCCCCCCAAGCCCAACCAATGTAAATGCAAAGCAAGTATCCTTCCAATCCATCCACTGCTCAAAAAAATGCTTCAAAAATGCCCCCTATACACTCCAGCTAATGCTTATACACACCTCCAGAAAAAAGCCCCTCCCCCCGCTATATTACACGATATCTACCACCCCCTCTCTCCACTTTCCAAAAAATAAAATATATGCTCGCTTCAAAATACAAAGAAAATTCGTCATCTCATATCTCATAACCCATTTCTCTTGCTAAAAATCCAAAAAAAAAAAAGATGTTCCGTCTCAACGTCATCACCTCGTCTCAGCGACCAGCCGAGACGAGGTTAAAGATCCAATTCGCGTGCGCAGCGTAACTGGATTGGAAGAGGAATTTCCTCTGCCGACCAGCCACCCCACCTTTCGCGCCAATTTGGCCAACCTCCCCATTGGGGCCGCGGATGTCATCCCAGATAGTGACCATGACACCTTTGATACCGACCATCTGGAAGCAATACGCGCCCAAAACCTCGTCAATGAGCAACTGACCAGGGCCATCCGCGTGATTGTGCTCTCGTCTACTGACGATGATATGTTTCTCGAGGCCATGCTTCAAGGTGGAATTTGGACGTCGACCAGGAGGCGGTGGTGTGACAGTCAGGTAAGCGTATTTAAGGTCTTCCCATTTGCTTGTCGTGGCCAGTTGGTACAATCTAACCCTTATATTATCTGATCCAAGGTCGACCATTTGCCCCGTAGAAGTTCCAGAAAACATACTTGTCGGTGTGCGCGGGGGAGTGATTCCAGAATATTCAGATGAACCCAAACTGGCCGAACCTGGTCTGGAAATACCATTTTGGGACACGTCAATTGAAGACTTGGCAATGTTAAAGATGCTGCCACCACTCAGACGGCTTCTGAGAGCCGATAGTCTCGATTGTGATGATTTCCCGCTTTGCTCTGACGCCAGCTCGGATGGGGCACGGGCCGAAGCGCGGTAGCTGTTTCTTCGGCCAAACCATGAATTGCGTTGGTTTGTTGGGGTAGCGTAAGCTTGGGTTCCGTAAGCATTGACCCTGCGTTCTTCCTCGAGCTTGTTGTAAGTCATGTTATTTTTACTCGATTCATAAAGTGCTTGATAAAGATGAACACAAGCAATAGGCGTGAGCATGTGGTATCGAATCGTGTTGCCTTTACATTTGAGAGTCGATTCATGCATAGGAGGCGATCGAACATGAATATCAATGGTATGTCTTTGCATAGCGACATTTGGTGTAAGCTCTTGCGCAATCAACGGCCGTTGAGCATCGTCGTCTGCAGCATTGTCGGGGTTGGGTGAAGAATGTGTAGAGTCGAGTTTGTAGGCTCGAAGCCACCCGGGGCCAACAACAAGAGAGACCGGGCCTGTATATATGTCGATCCATTGTCCTTTTTCATTCCAGTATGAAAGGCTCATAACAGTATGTCTTGCCATGTCCTCCGGTTCGCATTGAACTGGTGTACTTCGATATGGCCCTTGAGAAGCAGAATTTGAAGGAGCTAATGTTGTGTTTGGCAGGCTGTAGATAGAACCAGATGGCGAGACCCGCTTTCCGTATATCGGGACGGGCCCGGGAATATCCATAGCTTCGATCTCTTGGTCCACCTCATCCTCATCTTCGTCCTCAGACGATTCAGTATATGAGTCGCTGCTTTCAGTATTGGACTCCTCAGCAGAAGATGTTTCGGAAGCAGCAGAGGGTTGGTATTCATGCTTCAGGGGTGATGAGCCTCGCCTGTTGAGACCACGAGGGGTTGGGGTCTCGATGATGGGAATCTTTTTCAGCGAAGGTGGTGTTGTAGGCACTCTATGAACAGGGGGCGGAGGAGCACCATCATCCCGAGTCGACGTAGTTGATATACTCTCCATTGAGCTGACAGATTTTGGACGTATGGCCTTCTTCAATGGGCTTGACATGATAGGCTCGGGAGTCGAGGGGTTGCTAGATGAGCGAATTTTTGGTATATGGATTTCTCTTGGCCCGAATCGATCCAGATTCTTGCTCTCTGTTTTTGTAGCATTCATCTCATCTTCTCGACCTTGTGTGGGGGTAGTCTGTTCGGATTTTGAAACACTTCCGCGCTCCTCCCTCGTAGGGGTTGTGGGTTGAGAATGAGTCCGACCATGGTATCTGGAAGCTCGTGGTCGTTTCGGGGAAACAAGGCCACCCGCTTTGTTCATTGCATCGTTAAGGTCTTTTATTGGGTCGCTGATGATTGATTCTTCCTTGATAGACTCTGGAATGGTGCCAGAGGATGGAGATCTGCGCTGCGATGCACGTCGTTGATCTTGTTTGAGGGAAGCTGCTTGCTCTTCTGCCTCACGTCTTCGCCGTTCCCCAATCGGTACTTGAAGATCATCCATTCCCAAGCCTCCAGACATGAAAAATTCGTCCCTTTCTTTCAACGCCGAGTATGAAGGGTTTGGATCTGAATTGATCAATGCATCCAGCTCAGCAGTATTGTCTATAACGAAGCGGGTTGGGGGTGGAACTGGGTGGATACCAAGCAACTCTACCCATTCAATTGCGGCTTCAGCATCTTCTGCATCAAGAATGAGCATCTCACTCCATTCCTCCTCTCCTTGATAGCCCCTGATCATTATAACAACCTGACCTGCCGAGTCCCCAAGCCGTGCCGATATGAGATCCATTGAAATAGGAGGAAATAGGAGAAAGCGTCGTGATTCGTCCATTTCACAAACAAGAACATCCCCTTTGTCGTTGGACTTGTCACGCAAAACAAGTTCCACACGGCAACCAACTCTCTGCCCACTCGAATGTTGAAAGTCCAGGTAGAAGATATCTCGGGCACAAACTTGTCGAGTTCGATCTATTTTAACGCCTTCCACTAGATCCAAAGTTCTTGGATCTCGAGCGCGAGTAGGATCGGTATTATTAGCATTTTCGTCCTCGAGTCTCGCGCTCTCCTCTTTGTAACGCCGTCGAACCATTTGTTGTAGCTCCTGATATTGCTCCTCGACTTGCTTGCTCCGATCTGATGTCAACATCTTGGAGAGGCCCTAAAATAACGTTAGCTTCTGATTGATGCATGCTAGGTCAACACTCGTACCTTGGTTGTTCGCGCGAGAAACTTCACTCTGACAAGAGGTCGTTTAAGGAAATAGGCAACATCAGCTCTTTCTCCATTTGCACCAACGGCGTCTCCGTTCTCATCTCGAGCGATTTCATCCATTGCAGACTTTTGTTCAGGTGAGGCGGGTTCTAAATTGACTACTACATCCTGAAATCCGGCACGCCAAGCCATAAGATATTCCGAATATGTTTTATGGGCCTGTTGTGCCCAGTTGATGAAAGCGTCGGCGTCTGCTAGTGGAATACGTCTGTGTAAGCTCTTTAGTTTTTCTAGAGCTATTCCCATATCAACGATGGGCTTCGTTATTGATGCATCTGCTGAATCACGATTGGGGTTGAAAAGTCCAGCAGCGACAGCAGAATCTGACTTTGAGAGAACGCATGTTAACAAAACTGGAACCACCCCGTCAACCAGCGTTTTCAATTCTCTCGTATACTTTGCTTCATCTTCTGCAAGCTCGCGCATCAGATCGGGAATTGTGGCCGTGTCGAGGCGATTCCTAGTAGTGCGAATACTTCTCCCAGACTTGATGCTCCTCGCTCTACCTGGTTGAGCGACATCCGGCAACGACAGAACAGAGACCAGATCTGAATGTTTTGTTAAGCGCCTTTTTAGTCCTGATTTATTGCTTCTTTGGCTGTTCCGTGATAAACTTGATGCCGTGGTTCCCGTAAGCACAGTGCTGGTCTGAGTGATAGTGGTCTGTGATAATTCCGATAGTGTCCCGGTTGCTGACGATGATGATGTGCTAAAAGTCTCTATGGACGGTATTGTCGAGAGGCGGTGTGCTCCAGTCCTGGGTGCTGCTCTTCTTGCGAACGGTGGCAATAATTTCTCTCGTGGAGGCTCCGCAAACTTTTCTTTCTCGGGTATTTTGGGGCTGCGCTTGCGTGGAGTCTCTTCAGGACTTTCATCACCAAAATCTCTACTAATCCTATGGTCGACAGAACGAGGAGTGGGAGTGGGAGTGGGAGTGGTATTGATCTCTATCTCTCGCAAGCCAGTGGGATCAATAAAGGGATTCGACGCACTTCTTGTACGTGTACTAGATTCACCACGGAAGGCATCTATAAAAGCATCTTTCAAGAATATCTTCTTGGCTGTTTTGGGGGAAGACGCATTTCGCTTTGCAGGCGTTCTTTTGAGACCGACAGGCGAAATAGGAGGAGAGTCGGTCGCCAGACTGGGAAGAGTTTCGCGGGTTTTCCTATTTTCGATAGGAGAGGAATTCTCACTGACTGGCTCGGGTGTATTTCGACCATCTCGTTTGTGATTATTCTCGCTACGTTCGGCGCCGCGGTTTCCGGTGAGGTCCTTCTCAGTTCGGTCGTCTTTATTGTAACTTGGATTTCGAGAGCAGGGCGCTGAAGATTCGGGGATCTTTAAGGTGGAAGCAGGTGGGCTCGGCTTTTCCACGAATGGATCCGAGGTTCCTTTCAACCAAGACTCGATACTTGGAGGATGGTTTTGCCCACCCCTAGGTGGCTCAGCAGACTCATGAGCAATTTTCATCCCCTCATTGAACACCTTCCTCAGCGCTTTAGGTACACCTGCGAAACTCGGATTTCGCTTTGGAGGGGGTCTTTTGACGGTATTGCCCGCTTCTGCGCCGAGGGGGAGGTCGAGAACACTAAATGCGGAATTTCCAAAGGCGACGTCGGCGAGAGATTCAGGAGGGGTTCGTGATTTTTGTCTCCGGCGCCTTGAGTTCTCGGGTGGGCTTGGTGTAACACATGAAACTTTGTCCTCCTCATCCTCCCCCTTTTCATGGACGGAACGAGCGCCAGAATTTCTTTTACTTCCAGTCGTGGAAGGAGCTCTCAAGTGCCTCTCACTCTTCTTTCTTGGAGTTTGCCTGCTTACTGCATCAACTTGGTCTTCATTCCTTTTACTTTCCCTGGCCTCCATGGGTTTGATTCGGATGCCGTCGTCGATTATTGGGGTCTCCTTGGAAGGTTTGATCCGAATGCCGTCATCTTGCTGTTTGCCAATTGATGAAATGGACCTAGTCTCGTCGTTTTTGACCTCCGGCTTTCGAGGTTTAGAACGTGATCTTGACGGAAATCCAGGTTTATCTTCTTTTCCGTTTTCATTTAGTCGTGATTTCGATTTTGGTCGCTTCATTGGAGTGACTCGAATTCCATCATCCATTGGACTGTCATTTCCAGGCTTTATTCGTATCCCATCATGAATTGAACCGGCCGGAGAAGGTCGTATGCGAATTCCATCGTCCGGGGAAGCCGTCCTCGAAGCTTGCCGACTCCCTCCATCTACATCTAGAAGATCTAGCTTCGAGACTTTGCGCCTTCTTGGTGTCTCTTTCGGCTGCTTCTCCAACTCCGAGTCACTCTCCGTTCTCTTCACCCAGTCGGATATCTTCTTCTCCAGCGGAGGGTTCAAAGCTGTAGCTTGTAAGAAGTTCTTCGGTATCGTTGTTGATCTCGGCGGACTTTTCTTCTTATTCTTCATCCAATGCGAATCGCTAATAACCCTCTTTGGCGGTGCTGCATTGGCGCAATGCTTCGGACTCTCTTGCGCTGCTTCTTTACTCTTCTTTCTTGCTGCCGCCTTTTCCTTGCTCTCTCGAAATTTGATCCTTAATCTCTC
Source organism: Hymenotorrendiella dingleyae (assembly GCA_003988905.1). Classification (NCBI taxonomy): domain Eukaryota; kingdom Fungi; phylum Ascomycota; class Leotiomycetes; order Helotiales; family Helotiaceae; genus Hymenotorrendiella; species Hymenotorrendiella dingleyae. Next base: position 79,934 of record QYAP01000089.1, read on the forward strand.
TTCCTCGTCTACACTCCCATCGTCCTCATTCTCCCACCCTCCCGCATCATCCGGTTGGCTCGCCGCATCCGCCAGAGGATCTATTATTATTTCTGCAGCGCTTGTCTTTTGCCAGGTCTTGACGCGATCCTTGACTCCGCCAGGCGCCTGCACCTTCTGGACCATCTCTGCTCGCATTTCAGCCTTTACCACATCTAGACTTTTTCTCCTTCGGACTCGGTCAGGACTAGGTCTTCCTAATAGAAAGTCGCCTAGCAAAGTTGGTTCTGCCCTCTTTCCACCAGCTCTTGCGCGCGCCGGTGCAGAAGTCGGAGTTTTCGTTTTATTATGAGCGGAGGTTTTCTGGACGGGGGTTTTCGTGGCATTGGGAGATTTAGTTGTGGTGCCATTGGGAGTGCGCTTGACTGCCGCAACACGTCGCGGGGTGTTATTCGCGGCGGCATTGGGTTTTGTGGACGTCGATGAGGTGGAGGCGGCGGAATCGCTGTCGTCATTTTGAGCTGCAGCTTTCGTAGGGGCCATGGTCTGGGAAGAACATTCTCTGAATTAGTCGAAGCTTTCAGGGCGTTGCGATGGAATGTGCGACGGGAAGGGAGGGGAAGGGAAGCTGTAATCGAGACACACCAAACAGAGACAACACCAGAACTGAGTTTACTTACGGGTGCTACGAAGCTGCAATAGCTGGTTGGTAGCTAGTTGATGCAGCTACCAGGGCCGAGGACTCAGGCTCTTTCCACCACCAAAAGCAGGGTAGGATGCATATGGGAGGGTGCACATGAGGGTCGAATTGGTAGAGTGAATAGCTGCAGTCGCAATCGCAATGGACGCTGCAGCTTCTAGACGGGCGGATGAAGTGAATGCGAATTGCGCGCTGGCTGGGGGGCTTGTAAGATCGGATCTGGATTTGGGCTGCTTTTGCTGCTGATCTCCCGCCAGATGATTGGTCGGTGCTGGCCAAACTTGCTATCCCTACGTTGGTACGGCAACCACGAAGGGATCACAGCCTGACAACCCTGAAGCTCTCACGGTGTTAACTCTCGCGGTGTTCCGAGACGCCGACTTCAACGTCAACGATGGAAAAAGCAAACAAGAGCAACGAGGAACAAGATGAATTGTGCAGCATCACAATGGCACGCAGGTGGCCGAGCTAAAAGGTACTTGTGTGCTTTGTTTGTATAGCACAATCCACCATTCATAATTGCGACAATACCTTGGTTTGTTTACCCCGTTTCCTTGTTGCTATTCCCAGTCCCTATCAGTTATATGTGGATACAATAAAAGCATGTTTCCGCCTCTAGCGATGGCTTGCTTGGTGGACGTGGAACTTTCGCTACCGAAGATAACCTTGTTAACCTTGAAGCTTGTGTTGGGAGAAGCTCGCCTCGTATGTAAACATTGCTTCTTCTGACAGCAGTAAGCATCTCCCGCAAGAGTGACGCGCAAACACTCTCACAACTACAGCACAAGTCTTACGGATGCGCCGGTTTCATTCAGCATCACCAAAGCTGTGAGCCGAAGGGCCCACGAAGCTCAAGAGCTGTCCCACGGTTCGGCCGGCCAATGTTCTGCATTGGGGTCCAGCTACAACCCCGGACAGCGTCGCATTTTTCTGCTCCCACTTCCCAGTTCAAATCCTTGCTAACCATCACCACTCTCCACCACATGACGGATTATTCAGCTAGAGCTGCGCCAGCACCTGGTCAAAAACGATAAGAGATCCGTCCATGGTTCGATGGGAGCTTGAAAGATCCCAATTGGGAAGTTTGTTGTGTTCTATCTTTCATTTTATACCTCCATTCGCTTCCCTTCGCAAGCGATGCCGACGAAAGGGACGCGTGTGATAGAGGAAGAGCTTGGAATCAAATTCATTACCTCTGGAAGGAAATTCATTTCCGAAATGATTGTACAAAATACTAAGGCCCAGTAGAGGCATATCATGGTTCTATTTCTATAGAATCATTTTCAGCAGGTGAGTTCCTAAGGTAGCAACAGTGTTCTACTTGGCCCCCAAAGGAGGGGTTGCTACACGAAACTTGACAAGCTCCCTTCCGAGACGCCACGAGAAAGGCACGAAGTACGGAGAATTGGGAAGCCAGTGCTACCAATTCCAAAGTCCGGCGTGTGCACCATGTGTAGTTTGACAGCGGCTGGAGATGCTTATAGCATAGTATGCAAATAGAGCTCAAGCGATATCTTTTTTGCTCTAGTTCCAAATGCCAAAGACTCCAATCAATTTATTTTATTTATTTACACTATTTAACGTCAAGCGGAGTACGCAATTTTTCATGATATCCAAGAATACCACAATCAGCGAGTCCTAGAAGTCCTAAGC
>QYAP01000881.1:0-12306 GCA_003988905.1 Hymenotorrendiella dingleyae
TGGCAAGGGTTTTTATTCCTTAAAAGGTTTTCCTTTGTAATTTAGATAGAATTTCGCATGCTCTTTAGCTTACCGATAAATGAAATCAATCAATCAATAGTATTATTTCTTATAATTTTACTTATTTAGATAAGATTTATATTTATGAGTATAATTCTTATAATAATAAAACTCTTTATATTTTTATATTTATTATTCTAATTATTATTTTAGAAAAATAAAACTTAATACTTAATCTATTATTAATAGAATTAGAATAAAATAAGAGTTTAATAATTAGATTACCTTAAATTTTTGTTATTAGAATTTATTTTATAAATTTTAATATAAAGAAAAATATAATTTAAGTTAATTAATTAATATATTTCTTTTAAGAGATTTATAATTAGAATTTATTTTAATTTTATAGATTTTATTTAAATTTAATATATTTTAAATCTGAAATAAATATTAGAGTAAAGAATAAAGCTTTAACCCTATTATTATAATTTTAATATTAGACCTTATATAATATTATAATAATATTATTAATATTATAATTTTATTTTAATATCGATTCTTAATTTTGATACTATTATTCTTTTTTAATACAGTGATATTACCGAATCTTTTTTAAGTATGGTATTAATATTATGATATGGTAATTAGGGTAATGATATCGTAATCCTAAACCATAGGGTTCTTATAAGGTATATAACTGTGTTGGTCATCGGAACTTGACACGGCTCCCTCGGCCTTAACGAAGTTGCATGAAATGGTTGACTAACTCGGTGTCGATCTGCTGTTTTTAAAATCCAAGTGTGGGGGTTGCTGACGCAGATATATGCGGGATTGAGCCAGTGATGTTGTTGATGTGGCGAGATAGAGCTCTCAAAAGGGCAATCGCTACTCAACTAACAGATGAATTGGCTACAAATAGAGAAGAATTTTGGTAAGAAATCATGCAGTAAAAGTCTGCGAAAGCATTTGCTAGTGTAATCTTCAACTGCTAATAAGTCCTCGCAAAGAACTTTAAAGTTGAGGTTCCACAATTGGGACAGTACAGCTTGTGCCACATGGGGCTTTTCCCGTACAAAGTGGAAAATTTAGCCTCGACGCGTAATCACTATACCACTAGTCTAGCAAGGAAGGTTATTTGCCCAGATATATGATCTTAGCTTACCTGTTTTTTGACGAGGGATGGGAAAGGAGGCTCTGAATCGGAGACAGATGCGTCCTCGCTTAAGAGTAGGTTTTAGTCCTACGTAGTTCCTCAGCAGGAGGAGCATTGACATTAAATCCACCTCGGCGAGAGCTCTTCCCACCAGCAATTTTTTCTTCTAGCTCCAGTGGTCGATGGGGGGCTTTTGTTGCTAGTGCTAGATTTTCGAAATCGTTAATTACCGGAGTATATGGCCTGCTGAAGTGACATTAATTTGCAAAGTCTCGTAAGAAAAGAAAAATGGTTATTGTGCTTTCCTAAGTTCTAGCTACTTACCTAGGTATGATTCGAGAGTTTGAACAAAGCTTCGTTGACGCAATAACTTATTACCTAAGTAGGCATTTGCTCGAGAAATTACTCTTATCGAAGTACTATTATTAGATATATACTCATGGGATTCGCGTACACCGAACAGAACCATCCTTGAGCTCTTTAATTCACCATGGTTTTCGGTGTAGGGCTGCTAGCAGAATGCACGTCAGTGGCGCGATGGAGCACATAGGAATATTCCAAATATTCCGCCTGTGGAATGTATGCCGGTTTGTCATAACAGTCATTTGATGCGTATTTCAGCAAAGGAGACATAATCGATGGGTCTGTATCAAACTGGTGAATCCTGGCGCTTGGTAACCTTTCGACCTTGATGCTGCACAGTATTTTTATGGAGAGCAGTCATAGAAATGCAGCTTGCGTGTTTCTCACAGTTCAGCCCTTGAAAGCTGAGGGGTGACTCGTTACCAATCCTACCGCTGCCACGGCCACGGGTGCAAATCAGAGATTTAGATGTTGCTCGGTGGGGGCCACGAGTTAGGACCAATGCCTCCCGTTTCCCGGGTCTCACTGTACTATCCTGTCGGCGGCTTCTAAAAGTTACTGCAAGCATAAAAGCTTCGACCAATGTTAACGAAAGAACCAACCAGGAAGTTAATAACTGTCGTAGGTCCAATCAGCCATTCGTTCTTCAGCCTCTGGGCTCGGCCGCTCGCGCTGATTGACCCATCAAAACGAAACGTCTTAAGTGACGCCAACAGCTCAAGGATGAGCTGCTCGTTCACATTATGGGGACTTCTGCATCTACTAGGGTCCCTGATGTTTGAGCGGATGATCAAAATAGATAGAATCATGTCTGTGCTACAGTACATGTGAGATAGGCTAGGGCTTGTATTAATAAGTACATATATATTTAATTTCATAGGATCACGACCAAAAGATCTCCAATCCAACACTAGCATATGACGCGGCGGGAGATGTTCTGCATAGAATACTACAAGGAGCCGTGAATGAAGTCGGACATGAGGGAAATGTGTGGTTTGGTAAGCATTCTTGTGTTACATTTATGAATCCAAGAGATGCACCAACAGGGATCTCTCGGGTATTCAGTGATGTTATTGGTATTTGCGTAGTAAGCAGAAAGAAAAGGTGGGAGCCGATGTAGTATCTACGTATTATCCCTGACGCTGTATGTGCAGCTATTACGAAGACCTAGAAAAGTCATCTATCAAGAGAAAGGCGTAGCTCATAGAGCCTCGAGTGAGAAAGAAGTGTACCGTACTAATTGGTTTAGACCTTCATTCTCTTAAATATCCTAGAACATGTACAATAAGACTTAAATAACAGAGGCCCGAAAAACGGGAAAGGTTCATTCACGGAAGGATGTCTCCCGTTAAGTTTGATTCTCTTTAATGTGATCTGGCACAATAAGATAAAAAATGAGAGAGGGAGGCGCACTTAACCAATTAATACGGTATTGTGTCTGCTAAGGATTCATAGGTTGAACTAGGGGTTTGATGACGTGATATACACAAGTAGGAATTCACTCCCGCCGCACTAGGATGCTCTGAATACTCATCCATGATAGCAGAGCAACAGTGTCACTCGGTACCATGCGGGTGCAGTGACGAAACCTAATGATCTCCTCACTTACGCGAATTACGTATACCTAAGATGGAATCAACTGCTTGGAGTCTCCTAATATGGCAAGCATGGCTCGAAGGACGAGCGTCTTTAAGCTATCGGTTTTTGTCGTTCCGATATTTGTAAAGTGCACTTTTTGGCTGGAAATTGCTTAGCTGGAAATTGATGACCTTGATGGTGGGAGGTTGGGATTCCAATTATATATTGCTGGACTTCATCGCGCTTACTTCTACTCACTCGAGCTGAACACAGCGCAAGAGATAAAACCCAAGCAACACCTGCATCTCTTTCAACAACCTTTATCCAAAAATGGCTCCAAAATTACGATTCATACCAGCAGGAGTCCCAAAATACGCAATCACACCGGAGATGTCGGACAAGAAAAAATCCTCAAAATCACAAGAGGGTGAATCGTAGGCCTCCCCCCTCCTTCCCCCTTTTGTGATATTCTCTCTAACCTATGTCTTTCCAGCCCCAATACCACGTCTTCGAACAAGGCAGACGATACTAAGCCTAAAACCGACCCTCAACCACCCGTCAAGAAACTGAACCGGACAAACCTCGATGCAACGCAGCAGGAGATATATTCGAACGTCGATCGATACCTAGAGGAGCACCAGGGCTTCGAGAGGGTTGCGCAGGGATTGCCTGCCAACAGGTGGCTGGATATTTGCATTGGAAATTGCGTCGAGAAACCCACGGGAGAGGATGTAAATGAAGGAGGTTCGAGTGCTTAAGATTTTCCGAGGGGGGTTGGAGCATTCATCTTCGCCCACTACACCGTGCCCTCTTCTGTGGAAGGCTTTGCAATGCTTTATGCCTCAACTAGCACTTTGTACCTCGCCGCTAGGTTAGGTTTAGTAGATTGGATGTGTATCTTAACTAGCTTCTTCTTTACCCTACGGTAGCAAGAGCGCAATATAAATTGTAAATCCTACATGAATTATTGGTTTTGCGTAATAATAACTGTTCTCAGCAATTATTATTGAAGAGTGGACGGATGATAGCGATCTTTGGACGTGCTTTACTTTGCTCATTTCGCGCATAGGTTACTCCCCACCCAATTTCTTATTGTAAGGTACCTTTACGAGAAATATGGTCTGTGTAAACAAGCTATGTCGCGTCTCGCACTTTTATCTTAGAAGTTTTTTTCTTTTCTTCTTCTCCTTAATATCACATTAATACTATAGGAGGAACTCTCTATGCAATAGGTAGGTGCAATAGGTAAGACGTATTCTCTCTCTCTTTCTCTTTCCTTCTATTTTCCTTTCTCTCCTTTTATGTATGTAATAGGTAGGTACGTATACATACACATATATACACACCCTCTTTCTCTCTCCCTTCATGTAACAGGTACGTATATATATACTCTCTCTCTCTGTGTAAAATGGGCATAACTAATAGCTGTGAATGGTAGAATGAAGCTACGAAACGCGAATAACGAACGACGAATAATGAACGACGAATAACGAACGACGAATATAACGAATGCAGGAAATAGAAAGGTATACTATATGAATATGGTAGGAAAGGCGGAAGTGGTTAGAAGTGGAAGTGTAGAAGTGGCTAGAAGTGTAGAAAATTGTAGTTAAAAATTGTAGTTAAAAATTGTAAATTCGTAATTAAAACTTTCCTATCTATAGCGGAAAAAGGTATACATTTATTATTGATTCTTATATTAGAAAATTGTAATATTTATAATTTTTAAAATTGTATTATTTACAATTTTTTTTTGTAGTTATGAATGTGCCCGTGCTACTGTAGGGTTAACCAATGCGACCGGTTGATCTGAAAGGAGAAGAGGGGTAGAGCTGTAGACTGCCGCCTCGCAGACGCTTCCGACGCAAATTTGAAGCATTTTCGTACTTTGAAAGCGTACTCGAAAGCATTAGAGTGTCGTAAACCCTAGAACGCAGCTCCAACAGCTTCCATAGGAGTCATATAGGGCAGTTAGCTTCACGTCACACCAGTAATCAGCAGAGTAGCGGTCTGTAGAAATGTGCAATAATCAAGAGGTATCGGTAGCCGATCAGGAGTATTGCCACCCTTGGAAAACCCGAACCTCGGATCCAATTAATTGGAGGACATGTCGGTGTTTTCGACGCCGACAAAGTGTACTTTGATGATAATTTTTGTTAATTTTTGTTCGAACAAAACCGCTTTAAAGTGCGGCAACCAACCCCTTCTGAGCTCAGATGTTGTTCATTCCAACTTCGCAGATTTGAACTCCTCCCCCACAACCTCCACCTCATCCCCATCAAGCGCCCTAACAGTCCCTCCAACCTCAACGATCGTAGTACCATCCTCAGTAACGATTTCTTTGAAAGCTTGTTCTTCGAACCTGAGACCCAGGTTCTTGATTTCTTTTTGGCTGCTGGTAGGCCAGACGGTACACAAGGCATAGTAGACAACAAAACTAACAGTGAATGAAAGAAGCCAGCCTAAGCGTCCGAGGTTCAGGGCTTCTATTGATACATTTGCTCCTAGGGTACCGACGAATCCTGGGAATGGTAGAGCAATTCCGCAGAGGTATGCGATCACTGCTTGGATGTTCCATCCACGTTGATAATAGTAAAGTTTGTTGGTACGTGCAGGGTTGTAGAGATGTTGAATGAAGACATTGCCATTGGTGAGGAGATAGTCTGTAGAGAATGTCAATGATGGAACAAGAAATTCTGAGAGAGGAACTTACAATCGCACACCATGATGGCCACTACACTTGCCATAAAGATTCCATAGCCAGACAAGAAAGTGGTAAATACCGAAGCTGAGCTAAGGATTTTCCAGGGGCAGATAGCGAAGGCAAGGAACTCCACGATATATTGACCACGGGGAATGGTGATATACTTCGGGAAAAGCATACTGCTGTCGGATCCAAATGGAATCATATTGGCAGCAATATTCGTTCCGAGGATAGAAACCATCCACGTAAATGCAGATAGAAAGACAGCAAAACGTGTACTTGCTGACCAATAACGGTCCAGTATAGCGCCTAGCAAATCCCAAGGATTCCAGAGAGGGGTTTCCAAATCCCAAGAATTGTTGACAGCGGCTGTAGCTAGAATACCCAGTGATGCTGAAAGCGTCACAGCTATTGGGTTTGTGATTAATTGCGATAATTGCGCGCCACTGGCGGTTTTACTCCACCTTGCAATATCAGGCTGGTTCGTGATCAGAGTAGCGGTATTGCCCATTCCCGAGTTAATCGCGTACATAATGAACCAACCCTTACTGCCTTCAAAGGTGGAAGAATATAAAGATCCAACATTTCCCTTGGTGTTTGCCATGCAAAAGATAAAGAGGCCAAAAACCGCTGGGATTACAATAATACTTTTGAACCAAAAGAACCCGCGTAATTGGTAGGGCCTAAAGGCACAGAATGGGAAATGGACGAGCCAGAAAAGAAAAAAGGCCAGCATGCCACTCGTCGTAATGCCGATTGAGACTGGGATGTGGTTTGGGATGTCGGTAAATTTGTAGCCAAAGATACACCGAAGAATATTCGCCATAAATGCGGATCCGGAGTAAACTAATAATCCGTAAGTTTATGAGGAATTGCAACATCTGCGATTAACTTACGCTGAACTCCGTACCAAATGATGGCTAACGCTGCTCGGGCTCCTACAAAGTAGAAACTGCCGTACATCCCAAAAACGCTTCTTGCTACTACTGGATACCCGATATGATAAACACTTGCGCATCGCGAGTTGAAGTACATAGCGATAGATGAAATGACTTGACTAGCGAAAATCACGAGGATACTTTGCCACCAATTGAGGCCTGTAAATCATTCTTTGGTCAGAAAAGGAGCCCAAAAACAGGAACGAATCACCTACCAATTCCAACCATAGTACTCCCCAGAGTCCAATTTCCGAATGAGAGTCCCAGGTAGAAAGTCACGAAATTCCACCATCTCCCTAGCTGATCGTTAGTCTCCGTCAAATCCAGGTACTTCCTCACCCAACTCACAAGTTCTCTTCGCAGGGGGCGTTGGATCTAGATCTTCATTAGACCATCTACTTGAGCTTGAATCCAGCTGTGGATGGCCATGTTCATCAAGGGCTGTATCGTGAGTTTCGATAAAATATCTGAAGCCCTCACGACTCCGGAACGCGTTTTTGAAGACCGTGAATTTCGTTTGCGCCTGAGCGCTGATCCTGGCGGTGTCCATTTTGCGCCACTGATGCTTTGATTTTGGAAGGTGCTTAGCGACTGCCTATGGAAGACTTGACACCAACAAAGCTCTTCAGTTTGTTACACCCTCAGCTGGATGAATGGATACAGAAGAGGAGAGATAGGAGTAAGAAAAAAATATTTCATAGTGCACACCCCCGTATTGCCGCCTCGATTGTTAAAAGCGGGCGGGAAGATCCCCACTTAGATAAGTTACGTACCTAGAGCTGTCCCGAGTGTTGATAACGACCCCGCTTGTTGCTCGCGAATGTACCAATGGAATGGCCTGGCGACATGCTTGATTGAGGCGAACAACGGGTAAATTGCATCCAGGCCCAAGAAGGAAGCTATGCACAAGACTATTTTGGAAATACTTCCTTTGCGTCAGGTGTATGTTTACAGGAAATGAGCCTTAAGTTTCTTACGGATTTTATCTTTAGGTCGCTAGGTCGTGTTTGGGAGAGTACTAGAGTATTTCCGTTTCAACATAGCTGTAAGCCAAGCATAAAGCGTTAGATATTATGAGCTACTTCAGTGGCACCACGACTAAAGTGTTTTTTTCCAAGGGCCGTTATTTCAAATAAAAGCCTGCGCCCTTTCATAAACAAAATTTGGATCTATACTCGATGTTGCAATTAGAATCGAAAATCGAAAGGGGGAAGAGGCACAACCCCGGATTCTTGGGTCTCGGTTCAGGGCTGTACCTTGTTCTGGCCCGGGGACCCCATCGTAAAAAGCTTTTCCTATCGCACAAAAGCTTCATTATCTTGGCTTATCATTGGTATCAAGCATAACGAGCATACGACGAGACAACATACCTAGGTAAGTAAAGCATTTTTTCGTTATGATACTCACGCAGACCTCGGTGCCAAAACCTCCATTGCGCGATATGCCGAAGTTCCTGGATTTTTCTCCTACCTATCTTACACTGTTCTTGTTAGGTCTCTTTTGCTCGCTATACAATAGCTACTTCCTGAACCTAGAAATTTTGTTTGCCTCTTTTCTCCGACACAAAGTTGGGCAAAAGGTTACCTAGGTATTACCTTTTGATAAAAAAGGTAGGTTACCTTACCTTTTTAGAAATTAAAAGGTAGGTTACCTGAAAAAAGGGAGGTAACCTAGGTAATACCTAGGTATTTTGAGGCTCTCGCTTAACTACTAATCAGATAACTTAATGAAGGCTTCGTACTTAAATTCATGCATAAAAATATTCATAAAATATTTTATAAAAATGTTTCATAAAAATGTTTGCATAAATTAAAATATTAATATAGGTTATGAGTACTCCGTCGGATTATATTTTAATACCTAGGTTACCTAGGTACCTCCCAAAATAAAAAAGGTAGGTTACCTTACCTTTTGAAGAGCTAAAAGGTAGGTATATTTCAGGTAAGGTACCTAGGTACTACCTAGGTAAGTCATACCTTTTGCCCAACTTTGCTCCGATACTTGATCCTCCAACCCAACTAGGCACTCATTGGTCGCATAATGAGCTCCAGCATTTAGAAACGCTCAAAATACCCATCAATGCCCCGATTCGGTCTCCCCTCTTCCTCGAACAGAAACGTGCGTTTGGTATTCAAGGGAGTAAAGAAAGTGCCCCAGCTCCAGAGCAAGCGGTTTCAGAAACATTGTCCTGTGTGGGAGTTGCTGGTGTGATGATTCTTCTTAAAGGAAGGGGGTTGAGAGATTTTGGAGGCTTCTGGTGAAGAGGGTATATTTTCGACGCTATGCCGAGTTACAACCTCATTATCCTCATCTGCCGACGCTGCAATTGAATTTTTTCGCAACAGCTTGGGCTGCATCCTTATTCTCGAAGCCCACGGCTTCAGAGCCTACAGTATCGACAACATCTCGCGTAGCATCATCGTCATTGTAGTCCTCCGGCTCTGAGACGATATTATCCGCAATATCTCCCGCGGTATCTTCCTTTGGGCGGTCTTTTTGCTCTGCGATTTTTTTCTCGGTAATATCCGCGCTAGTATCTTCGTCGTTGTAACATGTTTTTACGAAGACGATATCCTCGATGATATCTCGAATAGTAGCCGAGGGTCCGGCGTCTGCTGGCTCTAAGACTGTATTCTCAGCAGTATGTCCAATAGCAGCCTCGCTTTCGCAGTCCGAAGCTTCGATGTCCGTAGTCTCGATGATATCTACAGGCACAAGTTCGTTTTTGTGGTCCGCTGATGCTGTGATTGAACTTTCGACGCTGCCCTGAGGAATGTCTTCTTTTCGGCACTGTGTTGTGTCCATCCCAGTATTATCAACAGCATCGGAAGAAGCATCTTTTTCCTCGCATTCTGTCGATTCTGACGCTAGAGATTTATCGTTGTAGTCTTCTGATACAGAGTCGCAGGGTTCTGGTTGCTCGGTATCTTTCAAACAATAGTAGGATTGAGCACTCTCAAGAATAGGTGGCTCAGAAGTCGGATTCGCCAGTAACGAAGATGTGGCAAGAGCTGTTGAAACCTACGCCAGCACGAAAATCAGCATCCGTATCTCTAATATAGCAACTAGTCATGATAACTCACCTCAATTTCTGTGGATTTTTGAGTAGAAGATGCAGCTCCACGTTCAAAATAAATTGCTTCTAACATCAGACTCGCTATTCGTTCACTTTCTTCAAGGTGATTAAACAGATCAAATTGATCAAGTCGCGCAAGTAGCATAATAGCATCTTCCGTCAATTTGGCAGATTCGATGAGTTCAGCAACAAGTTCTCCAGAAGTCGAATTCTCTAGCAGTTGATATGTTTCATAGGTACTAGTATTCTTGAGCAGCAAACAAATCAGTTTCTTCATCTCTACAGTCTCCTATTGAAACCACTCACCTCTATTTCCCCCAGACAGTCTAAGAAGACTTCATCTACTGCTGATTCTGTATTCGCCTCTCTGGTTTGTTCTTCTTCGACATGATCATGTGGCTCTTGGACCGAAGCTGTATCTTCCGAACGGTCGAGGGCTTGGGAAATTTTTGGAATGAGTTGTTCTGGGTGTATAATATCTGCCAGAACAAAATCTGTAGCAGCGATTAAATCCTGGATCATTACACAAATCAGTTTCCACAGCCGCTTTCTCATTGAAGCAAACCATGGCGACTTACCTCCTCCTCTTCCGCTTCCTTCACAGGCTTCACTACTTCTCCTCCTACCACACCATCCAGAATCACCGATTCATCAAGTTCGTCACCAGCTTCCGAAGAGGCAGTCGAGCGCGGAGGAGTTAGAATAACACTCCATTCGGAATCGGAGTTAGAATCGGCATCGCGGGTAAAATTTATAGGCGTCCACTGATTATTTAGTTAGCTTGTAGACCTTCCATGGGAATTAATTATGTGTTTGGACGCACTAGAACAATAGCTTCATCGGCGGATGGGGGTGTGGGTGCACTACCCCATCCGGAGTCGGAGTTTTCGTGAGTGTTCATCTGAGGCTCGTCAGCGCGCGTGAAAACTACGTAGGACATGGTTCTCATATATTCGTTCGATGACTGACCTTGGCTTTATTTGAAGAAGTATCTCTTGTAGTATGACTGCGATGTCTTTCTCTATGGAAAAAGTTTGTTGACACGTAGGGATGTAGAGTTGCGATGTTGTAGTGGAGTCCGAATGCGGAGGCGGGGTGGCTAAGAGTGAAAGTGCTATTAATACACTCTCAGAGCGAGATGACGGTGAATAGTAGTAGGGAAGGTTTGAATATCGGACTCGCATCATTGACTATAGACCAAGCAAGATTCACCGCGTGTAGGTACGAATAGCTAGATGCGCATTCCAGAATTTCCAGTACAAAAAGACTTGCACCCATATCGAGCTAGATAAGTCATTGCAAGTCTTACTTGAACCCCGTGAATGTTACCCAAAATTTAAATAATCCAAATGCTCTGCGCCTTCGCCGGGATTGAAAGCAATCCAGCCGAGGGTCCGGCTCTACACCTTACCACCCCCCCATTTGTTGTAGAACCTCTAGCTTCTAACTTGAGAGAACGATCTAAAAGACTTAAATCGGGTAAGATATGTTCCGAAAGATCTAAATCGGGTAAGGCGCTAAACTGCGCCTTCACGAACCTTCGTAAAATGTAAATAATCGCTTAGATCTTATCCCTTATATTCTAGAAAATTTATTAATAATAATATTTTAAAGAAGAAATATATATCGTATTTAGAATTAAATTCGTATTATAATAATATTAATTTTATATAATTCCGATATAATTTCATAGAATTCTAATTTTCTTTTTAAAGAATATTATTTTAATATATTTTTAATATATTTAAGCTATTCATTTAAACATTAATTTAATACTTAAACTTTTAATAATAATATTATAATATTCTATTAATATTTCGAATATTTTCTGTTATAATAGCTTATAATATATATTCTAAGGATAATCTTATAATAAAAATCAAATTTAATTTATATTTATTATAGATTCCAACCTTTTAACTTTAAAATCCTTTATATTATCTAATAAATAATTTAATAAATAGTATTTAAATAATTAATTAAGTATTTTTAATAATTAATTTTAATTTAAGAAATTATATTAAAGAAATAAAAGTAATATCCTAATTATAATTATTATATTTAAAGGAGATATAATTTAATATAAGAAAAGTAATCAAATTTAATTCTAGTTTAATTTTATAAGTTTTTTATTATTGTTTTTATAATTAATTTAATTTTTTTAATCTTTTAAAATTAAAACCTCCTCTTCTAATAATAAGGAATCGGATTTATTATAAATATTTCTAATTCGAATAGATCGATATATAATTCCTTAAATACACTAATTTTTAGATAATATTATAAAAAGAATTTATTTATTACCTATTAAATTATTCATATTTTATAATATCGAATATAAATCCGATATTATATTTATATATAATTTAAAGATTTTAGTTTATTAATTAATTAATTGTTACGATTACGAAATCGTCAGGTGACATTCGGGACCATAGGTTCAGACAGCCACTACGCTGATAGGAGAACCCGTCTGTTATAACCAATTGTGAGG
>QYAP01000882.1:0-15345 GCA_003988905.1 Hymenotorrendiella dingleyae
AATGATTTTATTATAATTATTTTAAAACAAGGTAAAAAGGGCGATTTTTGGTGTGTTTCGCTTAAGTGTGCGACGAGCTATGGCCCCAACTCTTACCTCGACAATCACGACAAATTGGACATGAGGATAAAGCGCCTGTACGATTGGAGCGACGTCGATTTGGAGGTCTTCTGCGAGTGGCTCGAGTTATATGAAGGTTTCAAGGACAAACTTGATAGCATTAACACTCCTATCGAGCCGCACCTCGAAATCGTGGGATTGATAGAGGATCATATGGAAGAGCTTCTTCTCGAAAACGCTAAGCTCTCCATTGTGGTCATCCTTCCCCTCTTGGACAGCGCCGGCAAGCTTGCTAGAGCATTGGGGGACCAGCAAACTGCTCTAGAGGTGGAGAAATATGAAGAACAATTGCTCATGCCAGATATCGGGTCTTGGCGTCGCCTATTCCCATCGGAACACACAGGAGATACTACAGAAGAAGAGGATATTGAAATGCGGAATGCCTAGATTGGGATGGGACTTTTTTCTGGCATTGCTGATCGGTCTTTTAGCATTGTTACGGAATGGTTGATCAGTGGGTGTTTGTGGGTGCTTAGTGCACAACCAAGTCGCTAGTACTTTTGTGATTAAAGCAATGCTACAGAGCTACGTGCTCTTTTGGCACCCTAAACTTGACCCCTTTGTGGTATTCTGTCAGTCTGGGCTTAGAAGTATTTACCGAAGTCTAGAGCAATGCATCCACTTTGGCGCGCGATAGGGGTTCGGATTCAGAATATTACGCTTTTGCAGCCGTGTGATATATTAAGAGTGTGACGGTGGGTTGCCAATGCATGGGGTTAATTGGTAGAGTTGCGGGGTATTAGCCTGCGTTGATAAAATACGAGAGCACTTTCAATCCTGGGTCAGATCGTCATTCAGGCAATAGTGGCTGAATTGGGACTGGAAAAATTGCGATTTTTCTTCTTTGAGCTCTGTTCCGCATACTCTTCCGAATCCGTACGTAGAACTAATTAACCAACGCGCCATGATCAGCAATGGAAGATGCATATCAATGCAAGTACAAGGCTATTTTCATGTGACAATGCGAGGAAGTGGGAGGCGACAAATAAGTACGGATTGATTCGGTGTGGTTATCTGGTCTGTAATCTGTATGCAGCTCGCTACCGAATCAATGGTCACTGTTTGGGGTGATGATAATCCTTCATGTGTATTGTAAAGTGAGTACTCTGGAGTTTTCGTATTTTTAAACCCGCTGGACGCTCAATCGGGGACAAGAACTAGTCTCCGTCCTCTGGGATTCTTATATATGTTGCCGAGTCAGGTGACCGACCCCCTTTAGTGGCCAGGGCACGTGCTCTCCCGTAGCGAAATGCTAGCGAGGACGGCTATAGTATAGAAAACGACAACTAACCGGAAAGGTTGAACACTGCTTGCGAGCGCAGATTCTCTTGGATATTATCTTAAAAATCCATGTTCTCCGTCACCCCGCCCTGGCGAGTTAAATTTCAGTGGACAAGGCACTAGAAATCTATGGCAAACGCCGTGTGGCACCTGGAAGACGCATTAACCGACCGTGGTATGATCTGTCCGTCGTACGAGATCACATTATTTTATTGCATATCGCCTTCCATAAAGTCGGCACTAGCTATAGATCGAGAGCTACCTATCATAACAAAAAAGCCCCACACAATACTCTATCAAGCTCGCCACGCCTATCAAGCATCCTACTCAATCTAAGAAGATCCAAACCATGCTATTCGACTCCGATACCCTACTTAACCTAAACCCTAAACAGCCGCACCCCACCCCGTTCTCACTACGGGGTAACACAAAATGGGAATTTCCCGCTTCGCCGGAGCCTCGATTGCAGACTTCATTTGCAGCCGATAAACCAAGGGCAGCATGTCAGGTTTGATGTCTTGAGTCTGATCTGCCGATAAGTAATATATGATATATAGCATGCAAGTTAATCAAGAATAACACTGCGAGGCGCTTCGGGAGTTATTAGTGGCGACCATGTCTTGGAATTCATCTTTGAGCAACGGAATTGCCGAGGCGATTACCTTTATGGAGAGTTTATGCGGTAGGCTTTTGCAAGCGCTGTCTCCTTTTGAGTTCGAAAAATATTTGCCATGTTCAAGGGTCGAAAAACTTGGAAGTGTTTCGAGAGAGGAAGTCCTTCTGCCAAAACACTAAGCCGATTATCAGGCCTACCCTGCCCCATGTAAGTACTCCCCAAACATCCCAGCACGACCAAGTAAGGCAGACTTTCATGTACCAACTTACTCAGTACCTTCTTCCACAAAACCATCTCAATATACACATGCTACATCTCAAGCATCCATATTTCTTCTCTTAGAAAACATCCACTATTACTACACCCATCTCAAAAAATAACGGAAGTTATAAACGTGCCAGCCGTAAGACCGCGTGGCTTCTCCCATCATGGCCTCATATTCGGACGTCCATAAATTCCAAATGTTCACCGGTGTAGTGTAGCAATTCCGTAGGAGTCAGACCACGCGGCATTTCCCCACATCCCCAAAAATTGTCAACCCCAACACTTCTCTCTAACTACCTTTCAAGTTAAGAGACGGAACTTGCCGCACATGGATACACTTACTAAAGTTTTGAGTGGCATTCTAGGGGGAAATGGGGTCTGTAAGATATGGTGTAGTATTGTAATAAGCCAAGCGAATACGTGTGCAGAAGAGTCGCTGGCGAAATTGCTGCGAGCTTCGGCAATGACAGCGGAGACGTATATGTACCTCACGGTACGTCTCCAACCCAGTATTTTGTGGCTGATAGTACATCAAAAAGAGTAACTCGGAATGACTGCATCGATCAGACTGAACCGAGCGCTCGGGCGGGACGTTGAGTAAGGTTAACGTTCTGTCAGCCATCGGTCAGCCACCATCTCGGGAGTCGAGAAGCGAACCACTAAAGGAGAGATATCGGGAGGAGCTTCCCGGTAGCATGATATTGTAGCACACGATAGTTGGAAATAATAACATTTGAATTAGAGAATGAAGAACGTAGACTAAATTAAGAACAAAGTAAGATTGGGATTTAAGTTTAGGTTTAAGATATAAGTTCCACCATGCGCCAAATAATCATCATATATATAAAATCCAGCCAACCAGAAATCCGTACAAAAGAGAAAAATATACAAGGTCGCGTCAAGCTGGTTGGTTTCAAGCCCAAGATACCGATCATAACCCTATCCCATCCTTTTACAGTCCGCGCCACGCAACACGCCCAGCCCAGTCGGTATTCGTCTCACCAAGGCCCGCCATTTCACCACCCAAACTGCTCACTATGCAACACAACACTTGGTCCACCAACCCTAATCGAACCAGCCGCTACCTTTCTGACATCCCACATCAAAGCCTCGGGCCCACACGCCGCAATAGCAACCCTGTCATCCCTGCCCGCCTTGTCCACAACATCATTTACAAAGGCCCTGACGTCCGGTCTCCCAGGCGCAACGTCGGGAAGCGTTGAATCCCACGTATTATTCGCAACAGCATGACGTTTAACCTTCGTGTGCGCGTTGTCTTTCTTTTCGATTGTGAGGTTGACGTTGATGTCAGAAGGAGTTCTGGTATTCGTAGAGGTAGTAGAGCAGGCCTCAACGGAGGGGAGACCAAGGGTTTTTTCTTCGTCGGAAGCGGAGGTGGCGAGGGACAAACCTTGAGACCCTTTGAGGGAGGAGGAGGGGGAGGGTCGGGTGGTGTGGAGGAAGAAGGTGACTCTTAGATCGCGCTGTAGCTCAGCTAATTCCTTTGCGAACCAAGTAATCGCTTCTGTGAAAGACGTTAATATCACTGATCGCCGGTGGGTTGAACAAGCTACTTGCCTTCCTCCCTTACAGTCCAAACGAAATCAATTTTTGGCGAAGTAGAATTCGGGAGTTTCTTCAAAATATCCAGCGCAACTCCGAATGTAAAACTCGCACCACTTCCCCCTGCGACAAGCACAACATGGTCCGCCACCTTCGAAAAGTCAGGAATAGCACCATAAGGCCCATCAACCGAAGCCCACATCACTGCGCCCGGATTCTGCACAGCATAATCATGGAGATCGCTCGTGAACCCATCATACGCCGAGATGACAAGTTCCAGACTCGAAGGACTGCTGTTGGCAATGGTGAAGGGATGGGTCTCGAACTTGCGTATCCGAGGAAGCCATAAGAAAGTATGAGTCCCAGAAATTGCTCGAAAGGGGCAACGGTTCAACACGATCCGAGTCCCGCCATGTGGTAAGGGGTAGATGGTAGCTTTGTTGTTCCAGCTGTACCAGAGTAATCTGCCTGCGCGGAGGATACGGTCCGAACCCCACATGGACGCAGAGACGAGAAGAATGATGACTTCTCTCTTTGAAAAATCGGGACGGTGCATGGCCAGCGCGATAATGATGAGCATATACATGGAAATGTGGAGAAGGTAAAAGGCTTCATATCGCAACTTCTTGATCGCAAAGGTGCTGAGTAGAACGGTCATGAGAGCCGAAGCGGCAAGGATACCGTATTTATCGGGGCTTTTGACTAGGAAAGACAGCGTATGCGATTCGGCAGCAGATGTGATTTCTAAGATCAGGTGAAGAAACGCAAATGTGATGGTTGTGTATCCGGCAACTTGGTGTAGCGGGTTTAGAGTTTCGTAGGAATGCGCTGTTAAAAAAGCGAGCGGCGTATTCTTGAGAGCTAAAAATGTGAGGAAAGCTATATTGAGAAAGGCCATCCTTGAAAAAGTTAGCATAAATTCCGAGTGATCTCTCGAGAAGGGCTCTCACCAGCCAAACCTCTTCGCTGGGTTTATTTTGCTTGAATAGTCAATGTGTATGACCGCCAAAGCAATATTTATGCCAAGGTAAACCAAAACCACCACAAGATGACCTATTGACTTGAAACCTGGAGCCGGATGGTTGAGAACGTGCCGAGCCGACCTATTTCAAGTTGTTAGAATTTGGATTCCATAAAAGTTCTCATGCTTTCGGAAAATGTTACCTCGTAATTGAAACATTTCCCTTCATGATTTTCGATTCCTTCACTGCTTTGGATGCATATCGGCTATAGAGCACTCGGGTCCAGTGAACGAGTGTAAATAATAGTATGAACCCCGCCATTGCTGCCGTGAAGTATTTCGCGGTGTCGACATTGTTCTTTTGTGCGATGGCTCTGCTCAAGCTTATCTTTTTCATAGCAGCAGCGGAAGCAGCCGCGGTTGCGTTTTGGCCATGAGGCGGAGAGCCAGCAGAACTACTAGGAGTCGGAGGAGCAGTTGAATGAGGTGGTGCGGAAGAATAGGCCATGTTGAGTGCTGTCGAAAATTTGCGTGGTGTTAAACTGTACGACTTTTGGAAAGGAGAAAGGTATATAAGCCTAGACTCAAGAGATGTAGTCAACACCTTTGAGCTTCCGCATTTGGGAACGCTCTGTCAACCCCCCTGGCGACAATATGAATGGGACTAGAATATATTTCCAATAAGGCCATGATATTCCTTGTTGAACACAAACAGGTATTCTGCCAAGTTCCCTCTTATCAAAGGCTTGCAGTCTCCCATGTCACGGGAGGGTAAGCGACGGGTCCTAGGATTCAAACTCTAGATAGGGAGGTGCAGGCACTATGGATAAAATAATGTGTCTGGTTCTCAGCATTGCCGAAGATGACAAGAGACTTACAAGCGTTGAGGCCTAGAGACCTTGAGGGTTTCTAGATCGGGGGAGTGTATGATAGGCAAAGTCATAGTAGACTCACCTAAAACGGACCAGTACCAACCTATACTCGGTACCTGGCTAATATGACCTTGTAATAGCCGACCACCGGCAGGTGACCCTGGTTACATGAGTATGATACCTTTCTTCTCAGTACATTCACCACCAAAGACTCTGCCTGGGCGGCAGTACCACATGGAATGGGCACTCTAAATTTCCTTGTCACAAGCTCCTCGCGTTTAGGTCTAGACCCACATCTTCTAGAACCAGAGGTGACCTTCGTTCCGAAATTCCTGCCACAGGAAATACCCATGAAATGAAATCCGACTGCCAGCGAAGTGCCAAATTGCAATAAACGCATGTGATGCGAGACAATCAATTCAACATGGCAGTTTGTGGGGAAATGTATGAAGCACTCTCCCCGCATTCCAAATACAATTAATCCAGCAGCCTAGTTCTTGGCTGTGGTCACTGGAGCGTTGCGACCATGGTTGTAAGGGTGTTTGAAACTGGTGATACTCAAAAATCTGTCCGAGTCCAATGTGACATATAGAGTTAAGCAATCGTAGATAATGCCAGGAAGATGGGACAAAAATCCACATGCAGTGCCGTTCGGAAGTACAGACAGGTATCGGGCATAAGCGTCAATTCTGAGCTCAGTCCCTGAGGCGGAGAATAGAGTTGTGGGAAACCGAAAATCATGCGATGATGGCATCGGGGCAATGTCACAAATGGGGCAGTGGATAATCGTGGGGTGGTAGGGCTCGCAGGAAGATGGGAATACTGGCGATTCCATGATGGGAAGGAAAATCAGGAAAAGAACCGTGGGATTTGTAAATGAACAAAAAAGCCTCCGATTAAGTGCCCGTCGGTAGACTCTGCTCCGAGGAGGTCCGGAATATGACATGACGAGAGCTTTGTGCCAGGTACAAAGTTCTGTAGTCAGGCATTCCAAATTCAAACGCTGACTTTGGCGTTGACAAGTTTTGGTTGTTGGTCTGGAACGGGACGCAGGGCGGAACAAGAAGGCGTGGGGGTGGGTTCGCGGGGCCTCCAGGGCCTCCGCAGCGTATTCGTCTATTTAAGCACCCTGTAAAGACCCCGTTCCAATACGAAGCCAAGATCTCTACAGGGCAGGCAGGCATGCTCGTATTGTGCTTCCAAACACCCCCCTTAGCACCGTTTTTTACTCCAGGCATAGCATGCCCGCCTCGGAGATCTTCTTGCTGCTGCATCGACATCGATGCCTTTGTCTGGACGCAATCTCGCTGCATCACTCGAAAGAGTACAGAGTAACTCCCGCCTGCCTTGTGTTCTCAATGCCCCCTGCAACTCGGAGTTTTTCTACGCCCCTATCCGGTCGCACGACATATTTCGTTTGCCTCTCCATGTCCCAACTCAGCATTGTAGCCTTTGTTGTCGGTCCTCTTCAGCCAGCAAAACATTTTGATAAAGTGCTTCTGCGGCTCCCACTTCCCCGATTTGTAATGCGTGTCTGCCCACCTGCATTAACAAATCCCCGATCGAGGAGTTTGCGTGCTCTCGGCTAGGCAGATCGACGGCAGGCTTTCTTTCAGGGGGAGGCGCTCCACCAAAGAAGTGGACGTCTCTTCTATGCTTCTATGCGCAACCGAGAAGGATCTCCCTCCACCAGAATGTTCTGTTTCGGACACTTTCCCACATGCCAGTGGATTGCCATACAAATCGATGCAAATACGCTGATATGAAATGTCTTGTATCGATGCTAGAGGTCAGAATTACCGAAACGGTGTCTTCCACCAGTTCTTTCCTTTGGAACGAATTGCACAGAGCACCTGAGTGCAGCGCCTTATCTTCTGCCAAGGACATACTAGGGGTTTTTTGCCATCCAGAAGTTTATAATTCGACTACTAGAAGCAGTTAGCCTGGGGTATATGTGTGGCATCTAATGTGGCACGGAGAATGGTATCCACCAGGAACTGCCACAGTTTTTGTAGCGGTCGTTACAATTTTATAACGATCGCTAAAAAGAATGTTAAAGATTTTGACCTATTAATACCCCCGTCGAGCAGGGGGTTCAACGAATAGGGAGGCTGCGGGGGCTGTAGATCTGTAATGCCTTTGACTCTTGGCTGGTAAACGGAGGCTGCGCTACTCATATGGCCCCCTTGTGGGCCAATTAGTTTCATCGAATAGACGGGCATCTTATATTTTCTGAATAGTGATGGCAAAAAACCCCTACTGTGCCTTCACTACTTCCCAATTCAACACTGCATGCAAACTCTTTCTCGCCGGCGCGGCGCACCTTGTTGCAGTCCTCCTCGAACCGGCACTTAATTCCCGTTGAATAGTGTCGCCTGGTGCAATGTCACGAAACCTGGTTGCGTAAAATTGCGAACATGGGTCTTTCAAGCAAACCGAGTTGATAGGGTTCTCAGGTCTTCTTGCTTCTTGAGTTGGCAGTCGTACAATTTATAAGACAATTCGCGCAATTCGAACACCGGCGTAAGAGGTCTTATTATTTTGGCGATCATGGAACTTTCGAGTCGAGGTTACATCGAGAGAAAGAGCCCAGTTCTACCTCTCCGTCAGGCCTGACAAGAAATAATACCGAATATCCATCTTATCGTAACTGCTGTATAGAGCAGTGTAGCCAATGGCACGAGGTGTCCTGCCATCGGGTTTGAGTACATTGCGTTTGTTGGTGCTGCCCTCGGTGTACGTAGTATACCAACAAAGTTGATCAATCTACAACTTTAACTTGACTGCTGTTTCTCTTGAGCAGGAGCCTGGGAGGGATACCTGCATTGTCAAAGTTTATGGCGGGACTACTTTTACGTCAATATGGACGATCGACCCGTCCAAGAAAGTGAGCTTGGATGGGTGCAGATTCCGGAGGAATAAGCTTTTATCGCCATGAACGAAAGGTGGTTCAACCATCGAGACCCCTACCTTGTACTGTACACCCTCTTTCCACATCGAATTGGTCCATCCGCTCCCAAGCAATCTTATTTCTTGGTTTATTTTGCTGTAAAATAGACGTTATAGGCATAAATCCCACTGTGGGCCGTCCAATCCGATGCGGAAAGGGGTTGTATTTTGGCGGTGTGGTACATTCGAAATGATATCAGAACTTGACGGTATTATGGTGGCAACTTCGTCCTCCTCTCTGGAGTTAAGTCTGATGTGCAATACCCTGGCTGGGATGTGGAAATTGCAGTGCCTTCATTGCTCCTGCAAGGTAATATGGAAGAAGAAGGTCCTCTCAGCCACATTTGGAATCGTCGACTAGATCTCCCATACCCAAGACGCATTTTCAGCTCAGATTGAAGATGGATGCGATGTTGTGGCAATGCTCCCTCGGCGCAACGGACAAATATGATGAACAGTATTTTTGTTTGATATCATGAAAGGTGTGTCGCCACTGCAGAGTACGTCCGGGAATGTCGTCGACGCGCCCCTAGAGCTTTAGCGGCGGAAAGTAAGGCCTCGAGCGGCTCCATCTTTTCAACTACCGCATCTTTGTCTGAATATCGAATCGTTCATCGTCGCAGGGAGTGTGGGAGATGTCTAGGGATAAATTCAACGGTTAGCAGAAGAATAGATTGCAGAGGAAGAGGTTCTTAGCTGTCGAAGAAGAGGTAGATGCAGATGGTGGAGAAGAGAAATGCGTACTGCGCATTGCTACCTCGATGTATGCAAATGCACAAAGAGAGAGAGATTGTGTGTGTAGAGTATGCGCGCTCATATTTTACAAGGAGTTGTCTCGGTAGTGGGCGTGAGACAAATAATTGGGAAAAATTGCAAGACAAGGTGGGCAGAAATTGGAAAGGTCCCTCCGCGGTTCTTTCTATACCTACTCAAGGCCAAAATTCCTGCTCTTAACCTCAGAGGCTCTGCGGTCAAATCGCGGCGTTCATAAGGGCCGGTCGTCTGTATTTTTGCTGCGGAAAGCCA
This sequence comes from Hymenotorrendiella dingleyae, assembly GCA_003988905.1. NCBI lineage: Eukaryota > Fungi > Ascomycota > Leotiomycetes > Helotiales > Helotiaceae > Hymenotorrendiella > Hymenotorrendiella dingleyae. Next base: position 9,653 of record QYAP01000882.1, read on the forward strand.
TTTTGATATTTGAGAATTTATTTTTTCCTGTCTCTCTTATTTTTTTGGCTTTTTCGCCTGATTAACTAGACTTGGAACTGGATGCCGGAGGCTTTAGTTTTTTTACAGTGCCGCTAAGCTTGCTCCTGGCTCATCCGGTGAATTCGCCTACCACGGCTCTTGAGTCTCCTGCCTCTATCTGTCATATCGCGCGTCAAGCATCGGCATCGTATCTCCTAGCCCCATCTCTACCTTCTTCGTCGCAGGTACTTGCACCCACGATGGAACAAACTATCCCCATTTCGTTCAGCCTACGGATGCACAACCTTTATTCGATATATCGAGAAACTAGTTATTGAAGACTGGCTTTTTCAATCCGGTCTGGCTCCTGTTTTGATTCGATTCGCTCAAAGCACTTGGTTCCCGGGGCCTGCTTTACTGTTGCGGAAATGCTTCAAATTCACGTCCGTAGAATTTAGTAAAGTGTCTAGCAACTTGATTTTCCTTCCTATCACAAGCACAGTCGCTTTCTTTTTTCTCGCGATGAATAGCCTTGCATAGGCGCGGGATGTATAGGGGCCACAGAAAGAGAATTCGCAGAATTGCTACTTGTGCAAGAGAGGGGGACGGTCAGGTGATAGAGCTTGCCTGGTCAAAACTTCCGTGATTAATAGAGTGCTATTTCGGAGAGGTACGCTATCGCTGATCTGTGCTCTCTTGAAGATGTCGCAATAAAGTTGGTTTATTTAAGAAGGTTAGATCAGGTTGGGCGGACAAGATGGCACGGGCTTTGTCACCTGACTGCCCCCCTCTCCTGCGTAGGGAGCACTTCTTCCATTTTATCTCAAAATTTGATGAAAGATCAGCGAAATGTCTCCATCAATCATTCATCAGCGTTTGTTTAGTTCATCAAATCTTCATTCAAAATCAACCGTCAAATCAATAATGGTTGCATACATTTTGCATCTACACGACTCCGTTCCAACGTTAACATCAGAATCCATCGTGAGATCAACAATCGCTTTGCTGGATTCGAATATTCCAGCTGACCTGTTACGGGTGCCTCAATGTCCTTTCCTGTTAGGCTTAGCTCGCTTTAAATTACTTTAGCAGTTAAGTGTCTGAGCGCTTACCTGTCCCTCCATCGTGAAGAAAAATTAGGATTCATATAAGATTTTGAGCCTCTGAGACAAGCCACTAGACTACGAGTGGCCAAATACAGCTTTCGCGTGATGAATTGGGATATACTAACAGCAACTCCACTTTTGACTAGTGTACTGCCAAGGTGGTTTCGGATTTGGGTGCACCAGTGCGACATGAAGACATTCTCACTTTCCCTTCCCGAACCCCTCCTGGCGGATTGGCAAGCCGAGCAACCAACAATCTACGAAAAGCATAGGTATGGGAATTGGACTTCTGGCTGCCATTATGCAGATATCATTAAGTTCTGCATGGGCACTGAGGAGTTTTACAACTGGCGAAAAGTGATTAAAGTTACGATTTCATGCTCGCTTCACTACTACGGAAAGGCTTCAAATTTACATCCGGAGTGACTGGTATTCTGGAATCCTAGTCCACCAATCTCCCTCTTCTAGATAGGAATTATGTGCACACACTCTCTCTCCTCCAGGTAGGAATTCATGTACGCATGCTCTATATTTCTCTCAGCTTTCTCTCAGGTAGGAACACTGTCTTCCAGGTAGGAATGTATGTGCACTCTCTCTTTCTCTTTAGGTAGGAGTGCATGTACACATAACTCTCTGAGTGTCTTCGTGTTCTCTTGTCATGCTGCAAGGAATCAGAGCATAATTTTATGAAAAACTGCTTGCCTATTCAAGAAATTGTCCCTTGAACATGAAATTTGGCTCTCATGTCAAGCGAGACATGGCATTTAGATGACACTTATATAGTGCTAGAATCTAACTGTCAGCGATTGAGGTTCTTACAAAACATCCTAAACCCATTAGTCCGTGATGTAAACCCTCTCGGGTACCATATGACAGGTATCATAGTATACTAGCAACTCATTATTATACCTCTTCGTTCATTGAATTCCATTCTAAGCTTATTTCCCACTTAGTAATCTTATACAATTTAAGTCAAAACAAAACAGATCAGTTAAGAGAAGATTCTTATCCTTTTAATATCTTTCATTTAAATCTCATCTCTTTCTTCCTAGTCTTATACAATGAAATTTAAAATGAGATAAATAGGCTAAGAGATGGTTCTTCTCATCTCAATGCCTTTCATTCTAGCCTCATCTCTCTCTTTATAGCCTTATACAATTGAAGTGAGAACAAGGATTTTCTGGGGGCCAGAAAGGGGAACCTTGCTTTTCCACTTCTTTGTTATAGAAATCAAGCTTCCCTTCAATGTTTTTGATATCCCGTTATTTGATTTATCCCATCGTATCCTCGCATTCTAAACATCCTATCCTTATCTAGCCTCACTTTGGTTTCATAAAAAAAAATTTACGATCCTAGAATGATGGATAAATTGACTACGGACTATGAAAGAGGTCAAGGCTACGAAGGCCTATTATACTAAGTAAGCACGGGCCACACGCTAGCACACATTCATCTAGCCTATTCCAGCGTTTTCATCTTCCCTTCCCACCTCTCAGCCTTTTCTCGCCTGCCTAGGCCTGCCTGGACCTCGCCTCCCTTTTTAGAGGGTCTGCCTATGCCTTCCTAGCCTCCAGTTCTAGTGCTCGCCTTCCTAGCCTGGAGTAGAGGCAAGGCGGGCTGAGGCTAGAGATATTAGTAGGGGTGGTGGTGCCGGGTATAACTGATCTAAGGGCCTAGAGTTTAATAATTTTGAGTATTATGCAGGGTAGTTTTTAAGGATTCCATCATTATAATATTTTAATTTTTCGTAGTATTCGCATATTCCGACCTTTTTTATTCGTTACCCCCTTTTAATAAATCGCTCTACCTGCCTTTTTTCATCTGCCTATTCCTGCCTGCCTTTTCCTATGCCTTCCTAGCCTATCATATTACCCCCTCTGCCTCTGCCTTCCTCACCTCGACTTTTTGATCTGCCTTCCTAGCCTTTAGCCAGGCAGAGGCAAATGCTGGCCTATTCCCAGCCTTAAATTGAATCACCCTAGCCTTCTTCATCCACAATTTTGAAGTGTTTATCCTATCGTATCCTAGTTCCAGGACAGGATGGAATGATCTGTTGCTTAGTAAATATGCAAACTCATTTGCCCTAACCTATCCCGAAATTTCATTCCTCTCAGCCCATTCTAGCCACAGATTTCATTCCGCATAGCCTCGCCTATACTCAGCTTTCATTCATTCATCCTATCCCTGCCTATCCTGTACTCTTAAATACTCTGATATATCCTAACAAGTCATTTCAAATAGAACGGTATATCACAAAAGGAACTTCCCTTTCTGTCTTCTCCTAGGAAATGTCTTGTCCCCAGAGGGTACTTTATCCTTTCCACTACCAACAATAGCCAGTGGCCCATACATGATTTTGCCCTAACTTAGGTGTAGATATTATTTTATGAGACTTTTTCAATGTATAACTATTTCGCCAGAATATTCAAAGACTTTGAAATTTCTGTGTCACCAACCAAAATTTCTTAGAGTTTACCTTAGATTGAAGGTAATAAATCTGCTTTGAAATAAGAGTGTCAAGAATATTCACTTATTTAGTGTGCATTGACACCTGGTGTTAATACAGTAGATAATCTTTCAATTCTCTAAGTTTCTTTGATTCAAGGGAATTCAAGGAAGACTCTAAGAATCCCCATTTAGGGCTAGTCCCTGCACACTCACTATTAGAGGGCGCTTTTTGAGTTAGAAGTAACGGGTTTTTTGTGCTTATAAACCTTTAAATCAATAAAAGTAGAAGGAAATGCAGTGCAGGTTACCTGAGTAGTGGTGGTGTTGTAGAGTAGAGAGAAAGAGAGAGAAAGAGAAGAGAAAGAGAGAGAATAGAATTTTTCTAAGTTGCTTTAAAACTAGTCTAGGTAGACATAACTTATAGTATTAAAGTGAGTGTGTCACGAGATCTATCAGACTAGCGCTAAGCTAGTGTATGACCCATGCACAGAGTCGCGAAGGCTATTTAGGCCTCTGCTGGTGCTGAAACTATGAGGGAATGAGCCACACATGACTCTGGCACTAGCAGGTGGTCTGTTCTCTGTAAGATAAATAGTCCTTGCATCTTGGAACCTCTTTAGAACTCTGTAATCAATCTAGTCAACCATTTCAGGAATCCAGTGTGTGAACCCTGACAGAAACCCTCTTCTCTCTTTAGTAATCAACTTCTTAATGAATCAATAGTTCTACTTGACCCTTAATACCTTAACACAGTGGGGAGTAACTGTAAGGTGAGCTTTAGTCTATGCATTTAGAAACCAAGTAATGGCAAGTATCAATGCATTAAATAAAGACCCCTTAAAACTCAAGAGCTGGATAAATCAAAATAATTTCAACTATCAAAGCTCAATATAGCTTATGCCACTATAAGCCTAATCACATAACCTCCCAAATAGGATGTGGTCCCGTTGGTGTTTTGCCCTGGTAGGATATTTTGTTATTTTGAAATGTGATATTTTGATATTTTGATATAATTCCTAATTCCTAAACACGTTTATATGATACTATTCTTACTTAGGTAGTCTCTTAATAATAGATCTAAGTAATAGAGCTTTAGATTAATATTATATAATAATAGAATCTTTTTATTTTAATATTTAATATTCTTTCTTAAATTTATCGGAATTTATTTTTGAAATTTTGAAATTTTGAAATTTTAATATTCTGATATTCTGATATTTTGATATTTTAATTCCAAATATTATTTAAAGAATAATATATTATAATAATATTCAAGTATAATAGAGGGTATAAGGACTCTATATTAGCCCCTAATAAGAGTTTTAAGAATCTCTTTATTCGAGAAAGTTTCTTATATATTATAATAGGAAATTAAGTTTTCATTTCCTAGCCCCCATAAATTCTTATACTAGTATAAGATTACCTAATGAAGTGGATATAAAAAGAAGTAAATTATATTATAATTAGAATATTAAAATATCAGAATATCAAAATATCAAAATATCAAAATTTCCTATCGGGGCAAAACACCAAGGGTACCATTTAAATAGGCTATACTTCTTCTTCTCTCAATATCTTTCATACAAACCTTATCTCTCTCTTAATAGTCTAATATATAAAGAAGTCAAGAGAAAATATATAGACCAAGACATTTTCTTATATTTCAATTTCTCTTCACTAGTTAACGTTTATTTCACTGTGTATTCCATTTGCACTTATTCTAAGATACATAATTACTTTGAAAGTGATTCAGAGAAGAGAACATTCTTCTTCTCTTAATGAATTCTATTCTAATCTCATTTATCTCTTTGTAGTCCTATACAATTACAATTACAATAAAACAAATCAGCTAAGAGAAGACTCTTATTCTCTGATTACCTTGCATTCTAACTTCAGCTCTCTTTTTATAGCTTTACACAATTCAAATCAAAATGAAGCAATTAAGCTAAGAGACCTTAGATTTTCAAGTCTCTTCTTTAACAAACATTTATTTTCAATATTTATTCCATTTCAACTAATTCCAAGAGTACAATTACTCTGAATGTAAGAGTTGGGGCCATAGCTCGTCGCACACTTTAAGCGAGATCCGCGACCCCACCATAATTTCCTACCCTCAACTTTAAAAATCAATAACAAATC